>JALPQD010000097.1:930547-1081520 GCA_023101885.1 Typhlomys cinereus
CCTTGCGGAAGGTGGTTTAAAGCAGAGCTGCTCTTGTTCTTGGTGCCTCTGCAGGGCAGGAGTGAGAGGGCCTCTGGCGCGGGGGTCCGGGGCCCCTGCTCCACGGCAGGCATTCCCAGGCCCCGCGCGGGGTGTCCTTCCTTAGCACTTTGACTCGTCTCCTGTGGCTGAGGCTGGTCTCACGCTCACTGGCTGAGGGTGAACTAGACTCCTGACCGTCCTGCCTCCCCTTTCCTGGCCGCGCTGACAGGCGTGTGCTGGCACGCCCGGCTCGCTCTTGTTTTGAAGTTGCTCTGTGCAGACCCCTCCCTGCGTGTCCCGAGCCCGCCTTGCTTCGTCCGCCCAGGCTGTTTGAGTGGTGCTGTCACCTGGCTGTCAGCCAGCCTCACTCTCTGAGGACCCGGGAGAAGCTGCTCTCCTCCCTGCAGCAGAGTGGAATTAAATCTTCACTTTTCCAAGGGAACCAAAACTCCAAAATCAGTCCTACGGGGCCCCAGGGAGGGAGCTGAGTCACGGGGTGCGTCAGTGCGTTTCAGTTAGGTGGATGCCAAGGCTTAGGAATCCACCGCCCGATGCGAGAGCATAGCATGAGCGGAGTCCCGCACGGCCCACGCGTGGACACCGCCAGGCATAGATGGTCTGTTCCTGT
Source organism: Typhlomys cinereus (assembly GCA_023101885.1). Classification (NCBI taxonomy): domain Eukaryota; kingdom Metazoa; phylum Chordata; class Mammalia; order Rodentia; family Platacanthomyidae; genus Typhlomys; species Typhlomys cinereus. The sequence goes on from JALPQD010000097.1 coordinate 931,197, forward strand.
GCCAATGAGGGCCCCGGGAAGCAGCGGCCCTGTGGGCAGACAGCTTGGGCCGTGCTGGGGTCGGCCCGGTGTGCCCGCCTCTGGCGTCCCGACACGGCAGGGCAGCCTTCCTGCTCCACCTGGCCTGGTGCCACCAGGAGGTCTGGTAGTGGACAGCACACAGGCTGAAGAGAAAGAGGCCCAGCAACACTTCCCACACCAGTGATGGTCCGGAACCTTGAGGACCCCAAGCACTTCTGGGTTCAAAACCTGTGAGGGAAAGGAGAAAGTTTCACTCCAGCAGGTTGAAGCCGGGAGCTTCCTGGAGCATTAATGGGGGTTTTCTGTTTCCACCTGGAGCATTGTGGAAGCACAACACGCTGGGCAGAGCATGCCCGTCTGTTTTTCTGGGACTCACAGATCTCTCGGAAAGGAACAAAGGGGTGCAGAGAGGCCATCTTGCACCCCAGCGTGCTGGGGCAGTGTGGCTGCTCAGACCTGTCCTTCCCTCAACCTCGTTGCCTGGCGGCCCTCCTATACATGATTCTGGAGTGTGTCTTGAAAAGATCCCTTGTGAACAGAGGTTGTCACCCCATTTTCCAGAAAAGGAGTTGGATACGGAACTTGCCCAGGACCCTGCTGCCGGGGGCCTCTCGCAGATTGGGAGCTTGGGATTCCCTTTCTCTTTTCTCCCCACTAATATCCTGAGGCCCGAGGGTGTGGGCGGTGTGTTGCTGCCAGCACGGCCTGGAACGGCGGTGCTTGAACTTGGGCGAGTCCCGCCTTGGAGAGCTGCACCCTGGGTAGGTGCCTCTGGGGTGGGTGTGGCTGGCTGGCCCGGGAGGGAGGCTGGGCTACCCCGCTGCTGATGCGGAGTCAGCCAGGCTGAAAGGAAACATCTGCTCCCCGAGGGGTGGGGTGGGTGCCGGCTCCACGCTGGGCCAGAAGTTTGCATGTTTGGACTGATACGGGTGGGGTGCCCAGAACTGTTTTGTCTAACTCAGATTTCCAAAAGCATTTGGGGTAGAGGGAGAAACCCACCACATACTTGGAAACTGCACTCCCCCCCCCCAACCCCCCACTTCTGCCTCTGCGCAGGGCCTTGAGGGTGGAGTGGCTGGTGAACACATTTCCTCGGGGAACACTGATCTAGCACTAAGCAAGTCCATCTGCCGTTCCGTGGCTCTGTGTTGGCAGTTTGAGGGCTCCCCAGGAATACACACCTGGCCAGGGAGAAAACAGCCAGGGATGGGCAAAGCGGATGTGAATGTAACAGCTCTGGGCACACCACAAGTGAGGCATGTTGCTATGGCGACCACACGCGTGAAGCTCGCTGCACAAAGGTCCGGGCTGCCCACAGGAGGCCCCAGGATCGGGCTCCTCTTGACTTACCACAGTGATTTTCTAGATTTTTTTTGAAGTCCAGGAAGTGGGGCTGGAGTGTAGCTTGGTGGAATTGCTTGCCTGGCAAACCGTCGGGACACAGGAGGAAATGACACGGGACGCGATGGCCTCCTGCTAAGGGCTGCTCCAAAGCCCTGGGTGAGGCCTTAGAGGCCACTTTAGGCCCCCCGGGAACTTCATGTCATAGACAGCCACCAGTCACTTCAACTGAAGAACAATGGGGTACTGGGGTCGGCTGCAGAAATACCCACCAGAGCTTGCACACGACTGAACATGTCCAGGGCTATGCATTCACAGCATGGATTTATTCTTTCGAAGCCTTTTGTTGGTTAGCAGTGCCCAGTCCAGGCTGACCTTGAACTCATGACAGTCCTGCCTCAGCCTCCGTGCCCAGCATTGGGACAGTCTGAGGGTGCCACACTCGCCACAGGATGGTACAGGTTTACAGGCGGGTGGTAAACTGCCTGCCTGAAACCACGGGCCTATCTCAGGCTGTGCAGACCCGTGTGGGAAGACAAACCAACTGAGAACATCCAGAACCAAAGCACGTTCCCCATCACGGTTCCCCGCGGGTCATCTTAGCAGCCCAGGTGGAGTTCTTGTGCTTGTAGGGGCTCCGTGTACCATGGACACGCGTGCAGTGTACACCGTGCAGATCTTGCAGGTCAAATTGCTCACTGTAACCCCAGAAGCTGCGCTTAGGAAGTACAGGGTCCATTTGCCAGGTGGAGCAGCGAGCCCTCCGGTGCAGATGGTCCCACAGTGTGGGCGCTAGCACTGAAGACATGCAGCCTCGGGCCATCTGTGTGGCTTTCGGCCGGCCCATCACTGCTGCTTTCACACCCAGCGTTTCTTTGTGGTCTGACATCCCTGTCCCCTCAGGTGCCCAGAGCTCAGGATGGACCTTGCTCTCACGGCGACCACCCTTTCCTTCCTTCTTCCTCAGGCCTGGTCCCCGCGGCTGCCCTTCCCAGCTGACTGACTGCTGGGTGCCCCACGAGCCCCAGGTCGCTGCCTGGGACCTCGCCGCGAGTCCCTGGCACCGCCATGACATCATGTTGGGCCGTTCGGGACTGTGGGACTGCGCCGTTCTGGATGTGCACAGTGGCCGTTCCCAAGTCACCATGTGCCACTTTCCTGGGACTTCCAACACTGTCACTCACGGGATTTCTCTCCAGGCTCTTAAGTTTCAGAGCTCGAAGACTGAAACCCGGACTGGTGTAGCGGGTTGAAGCAGAACTGATTAAGCAAGAAAAAGAAGGGAAGGCACTCACGGATACAGAGTCCTCGCGGGGCTGGGAGGATCAGAAGTATCGGTGGGTTAGACGGGCCCAGGAGGAGGGGCTTTCCTTATTGGTTAGTTTTAGTTTCTTTAAATTTGGTTGTGGTTTTTGGTCGCCCCTTTTGCCTGATTGGTCTGTGCATATCGGGGCTCAACTCGTGCATTTGAAGAGTTCATCTCAATACCCTCTGTCATAGATAAGCACAGGTGTCAACTTGACTTTTGAAGGTTTGAGCTCTGGGCACATGTAGAGAATTAACGGTTAAGCCCAGAGAAAACCTGCAAGAGATTGTCTAGTTGATGGAGCAGACCCAGCCTATTAGGTGGGACTAGGCCCTGAACAGGTGAATAAAATACAGAGAGGTGGTTGAGAGAGTTGGCACCCTTCTGTTCACTTGGCCAGACATGCTGGTCTGGCAAGTAAGGATTGTCCATCTCTCAGCCGTTATGTGGTGATGGTGTGGCCAGTTCCCTCGGCCCTGGTGTTGGTGTGAGCTCTCCCGTCAAGCTGGACTGAGAACTGTAACTGCACTGCCAGCAAGGAAATAAACCCCTTGTTCCCTTAAGCTGTGTGATGGTCATTTATCAGCAACCATGCAGGCAAACTGCAACGCCCTCCTAAACAAAGGGTTGGGGGAAGTTGGCCACATCTCTGTGGGTCTCAGAGCCAGTCCCTGCACATGGCTGGTGTGTTCTTACGGGGCAACTCCAGCAGCGTGAGGGTGACCTTCCAAGACTATCCCAGCCTTACTCTTCTCAAAAGAAAAGTGTAATTCTAGAAAAATCTATTTTAGCTAAAATTCCTATTCTCAACTGCCAAACAAATTATTCTCAGGACCTCCATGGTCAGGGGATCTGGGGGGAGGTCTTAAACTGCCACATGGCATGCTCCCCCAGTATCTTCTGTTGGTGAAAGTCAGCCAGGCTGAGGAAGCAAATGAGTTACAAACAAAAGCATTAGCTCCCTTTTGCCCTCCTGCCCGCCCAGTTTTCCAGGAAGTGAGACATGTGTTAGATTGTGCAATCTTTGGGAGGCTCCACTGGAAGTAGGAGACCCCCTTCGCTGCGTCTGAGAAAGGGAGAAGTTCTGCTCCTACTGGGGACCCCACCCTTGGCGCCTCTGCAGCGCTGGGTCCAGCCAGATGGACCGAGGGGCCCTGCAAGACAAGGAAAAGCGACGTGATCCTGCGGTTTCACTTCACCGTGCCTCCCTGGCTCTCTAGGTCCTTGTGTGCGTGGGAGGACTTGAACTCCTGACCTTCTGCCTCCACCTCCCTAATGCTGTGGTCTCAGACATGCACCGCCAAGGCTTGTTTAAGGGGTGCTTGGGATTGAACCCAGGGTCTTGTGCATGCTGGGTAAGCACTCAGCTATCTGAGGCACATACCCAGCCCCATATTTTCTTTACATATGAATGAGGGCAGATTCACAGAAAATTTCACCTACGAAAGAGCCCCTTTCCCCTGGAGCCCCTCGCTGCCTACTTCGAAGCCCCTTCCCCCATTTTCCTTCCCTGTTAGAACAAGGAGGGTTACGGGGACCTGGCTCTGCCTGTGCCCCTCAAGGTCCGGGAGTTGTTAACCTTGAGAATGAAGGGATGGGGTGCAAGACACTGATTCGAGTCCTGCCTGTCTTCATCTCCCGCGATTTGAGATCAGGGAGTCCTCCCGCAGGACTCCTTCAGTACCCCCGGGCTCCTGGGCTCCCCCAGGCTGCTTCTGCCCTGTTGGTGGTTCCCGCATTCTAAGCGGGACTTGCTTTCGCCAGTGCGCATCTTCCCGGCTTCCTTCCTGCGCCTAAGCTCCAGGCCCCACGTTTCTCTCCCGTGCACGGGACAGATGACGCCCACGTTCACGTCCTCCACACACGTGGATCTCCCTGAACCACTCGAGCGGGCAGGACTCATCCCACGCCATAGCGCTCATCCCAGCGTCCCTTTCCAGGATGCACTGCTCCCTTTTCTGAGGAGAACCCTGGCTCCCCTTGTCTTGGGTGGGCTGCCGAGGACGTGAGCGGCCCGCGGCGGTGTCCTCGCTGGGTGCCAGCTCTGCAGCAGGGCCTGTCCCCTCTCCCCCCAGCTCCGGTAGGCCTTGCTGCGCCTGTAGAGGGGACAGCCCTGCCCTCTCTGGTCCCCTGCTCTACTCTGCCAGGGAAAATAAACCAGGAGAAATAAAAAAACCACAAGATAATCAAGCGCTCTGAAGCCGTCACCGGCCCTGAGCACTGGGCGGTTGAGTGACAGTTCTGTGGGCGAGGTCCCCACGAGCCCCTGCCGGGCCTCGCAGACGAGGGGTGATGGCCATTGGCTGATCTCAGGAAGCCTGGCCTCTGGCGCCCGCCCGGGGCCACAGCGCCCGGCTCCCTGCCCCCTCCTCTGGCAGGCTTGCTTCTTTCTTTGGCAGCCTGCGCCGAGGCTTGGGAGGGTTTCCTGGACAGGGTCCTCGGGCTACAGCCTCCAGACACGCCAGGGCTGAGTGGTCACTGCAGGCGCCGCAGCAACATGAAGCTCTGGGGTACCTGCCTGCTTCTCTGCCTCTCCTCTCTCCTGCCTCACGCCACCGCAGAGTCGCCCACCCCCAGGACCAAAAAGGCTGCAAATCCCAAGAAAGGTAAGCAGGGGACAGGACCCCACGCTCTGCGGAAGAGCCCCCTCCCTCACACCCCTTCTCTTCCTGAAGTCCTGGGGCCTTGGCGGAAGGAACCTCGGTGGCCGGGGAAGTTCCTCTCGCGGGATGATCGCCAGAGCTGCAAGGACCCGAGTCTCCAAACCGGGAAGAACCTTCCAGATCCTCTAAACTGACACCAGCTCCCCTCTGCCACTCCGTGCTTTGAGGAAACCAAACCTTGGGCTAGAGATGCTCGGTTCCCATCAGGGACTCCGGGAGGCAGAAGTGTGTGACCTCAACTTCTTCCTCAACTGTGTGTGTGGGGGGGGGAAGGTGGAATTTTCTCTAAGGCTTAGTGTGGACGTTTAATGATACAAAGATTTTGGGGGGTCTCCTGCCTCAGACTAGGGGTGTGAGCAGCTCCGCTCTGCTGGGCGGGTACTCTTGGGTCACCTTGGCAGCAGCAAGACTTGTCCACACCGCTCTGCCAACAGTGAGGTCACGGGCTGGGTGGAGACAGCACAGAGGAATGTCACGGTAATGGGGGGCTGTCACCCCCACAGGGCTGGAAGGCAGGCAAGGAGCCCACAGAGTACAAAGATTGGACAGAGAATGGGCTGCCAGCAAGTGCAGCCAAGAATGGGTAGTGCTGTGGGGCACTGCGGGACCCCACTCCAGAACAGCGAGGGTCACCCACCAACACCTTGGGGGGGCCTGGCTTTGACAAAGAACAGGCAGATCTTTATCTTATCTTCGGTGGAAAAGGTCTCGGGGGGATCTCTGCGGATAGCCCTGCCAGCATGTGGGGAGCTCAGTGTGAAGGAAGCAAAATTCAGAACAGATGGGACATGACGTGACTTTGTTTTGAAGCGGCACGGAAAGGAAGCCCATCTTTCCTGTGGTTGGCAAATGCCCACAGTTACTTAGAACACGTAGATGGGTTGGGAAAGCACATATTCGGGCATGGGAGGGGGCTCTAGGTGTGCAATCCCCGCACCCAGGAAACGGAGCAGACATTAAGGTCTTCCTCAGCCACAGAGTGAGTTTGAGGCCAGCCTGGGGTGCATGAGACCCTGACTCACTTTTTTCTGGAAAGAGTGCATGGTCACGTCCACACGCATTGTCAAAACTGCCACACGTCGCACGTGAGGCGCACAGCTCCAAAGCAGTGGCCGGCAACTGAGCGTGGAAATGCTCACGTCTCAGTATACTGAAGATCTGCTGTCTGTGTTCCGCTGATCCTGTAAATCACACCTTCAGCCTCGGGAGCTCGGGTCAGCTGCCCAAGCGAGCGAGGGCCTGCCTGGGTTGTTCCCCCTTCGGGCACAGACACCCACAGACTTCTTTCTCCACAGCAACAGGGAATCCGGGCTCTTGACACAGGAACCTAGTGGTTCTTATTCAAAGAGCAATTCACAGCCAGTGCCTGGGCTCCGGCAGGTGGTGGCTTGGAGGGAAGAGGGGAGGGAGCTGCCCTCACACAGAGGTACCCCTGTGGGGGAGGGAGTTCAGAGGTCAAGAAAGTGCTGCAGGAGCTGGTGTGGCTGGGAACTAAGCCCTTCTCTGGTCTTCTGGGAGCTGTCCGGCCCTGCGGCATGCGGCTTCTGCGCTGGTGATGTGGCCCATTCTGGGAGGTTCCTGGCCACAGGCTGCGCCTGGTAGATGCTCAGAACAACCTTATACCCTTGGAACAAGATCCAGGGCACCCGCAGAGTAGAGACCAGCCCCAGAGCCTGTGACCCCCGCCTGGGGCTGCCTCAGCCCTGCCTCCCCCAATCCCTCCTTGAGTACAGCCTGCAGCCTGGGCAGTACCTAGGGCCCGTCCGGGCATCTTGGTACAAGGCACAAAGAGCCTCCTCTTTGAACCGAGCGGCCCCCGCTCCGCCGACCAGCTAGCTGAGCAAGGCTTAGAGACTACGTGGGCTTCCTTGTCTCCCCAGCTGCATGTTCTCATGCAGCTCCCCACTTACGCCTCCTGGCATGGCACCATGTGACTGGACCCAGAGCAGCTGTGAACTCAGAGGCCGAGGCTAAGGCTGAGTGAGACCCATGTGGCCCCAGCCCTTTCCCCTTCGTTTGCTGCTTCCAACCCAGTTGTCCCTCCTGCCCCTGCTGACCAAGGCAGGACAGGGATGGGCTACAGCAGGAGAGGGAAGGAAGGCCCTTGAAGAGGGGGAGCTTCGGTGGACTATGTCAGGCAGCGAGGGAGGGTACAGGGAGATGCGAAGGCTGGAAGTCCTTTGAGGTCGGCTGACTGGGAGGGCCCACTCCAGCCTCTGCCTGCCTCAGTTTCCCTTTGCCTCCCGCTTCTTTCCTAGATGTGGTGAGCCCAAAGATGTTTGAAGAGCTCAAGAACCGGCTGGACAGCCTGGCCCAGGAAGTAGCCTTGCTGAAGGAGCAGCAGGCCCTGCAGACGGGTGAGTGAGGTGCAGGTTACCCTTGTATTTGCTGGCACCAGCCAGGGCGGTGCCGGAAGTTCCCATCAGCTTCCTCGGAGAGGGGGTGGTCAGCTGACACACTCCTGCAGAACCGCCCAGCTAGGCACAGCCCTACTGAATAACCCAAGCTGGGTGTATGAAGACGGAATGTCCAGTGCCCAGTTTCCAGCAGGAGCCCCCTACTACCCACCGGAAGGGAGAGGCAGGGCTTGTAGCCTCTCTCTGAAGCAGGGACTTGCAGCATATGGACCCTGAGTCAGATGCGGGGGACTGCACTGCGCAGCCTCAGCCTCTCCCATCCTCGCCCCTAAGTCAGCAGCTTTGCATATGCTGTGTCTGAAGTCCAGTATCCACGCCAGGATGATGGACTGGCTGAGGCTGACTTGGACCCGGTAGTCACCTGGCTGGGGAGTGGCCGAGGAGGTCTCAACCAAGGTCATGCTGGGCATGCTGGGAGCCAGGAGAACTAGCCCACATTCTGCAGGTTCTACTTTGCACCGTTGAGAAAGGCGGACTGACAGCATAGAGCTGTGGGGTCCAGGCATAGGGATTGTGCCCCACTTGCCCCACCTGCTCCTCCGTGTGACCTTATCTCTGTTCCGCACTGCATTTTCCAGGATCTAGATATAGGATGTGCACACGTGCATGTGCGTGTACATGCATGTGTGTGTGTGTGTGTGTGAGAGAGAGAGACATATAGAGAGAGAAAGCAGACACAGAAACATACAACAGAGAGCAAGAGAGAAAACAGACACAAACACACACATACAACACACCCAGCCACCCACACACACACACACAAATTAGACACAGAAACACACACATACAACACACACACAACACACACCACACACACAGAAAGCAGACACACACACACCACACACACACACACACACACACACACGCGCACACACGCACACACACAAAGCAGACACAGAAACAAACACATACAACTCACACAGAGCAGACATGGAAACACACACATAGCAAGGCAGAGAGAAAGAGAGAGATGGGGTAGGCCGGGGGTACCACAGAGCTGAGTAGATACTCCAAGGCCTGGTGCTCAGAGGCCTGCAGGGAATTGGAGGTGCTGCTTGTATTTGCTGAGTGGAGTGCCACGCGTGTGAGGGACCACGCGTGTGAGGGACCGTGTGCCCCTCTGACCCATGTGGGTCCTGAAGCAAGAGGTGCATGGTCCTTCTGTCTGATGCGTCGGGCAAGAAGCTAAAAGCAAAGTGCTACATTAAACTCATCTCATGTCTCCTGCAGCCTGAGAGGCCCCCTGGCCGGCTCACTCAGGAGAAGCTGCACCCTTCCGGTCTCCCATGGGGTGCTATCCAGTCTCAGCCAGCCCTCCCGGCTCCACTCGATCTGCAGGGAAACTGAGCAGGGGTCCCCTGCAGCCAGGCTCACTTGGCCTGGGGCGGGTGGGGCGGAGGTGGCTGCCAGTCCCAGTAGGCAAATCCCGGCCCTGGGAGCGCAGCCACACAGGGCCAGGAAGGAGGTTCCTGGGGGCTGGGGAAAGGCTTCTGAGGTGGAACAGCCTGCTGACCAGTGGCCAGGACCAGGAAGGCAGGCAGGTGAAGGTCTGGGGGACAGGGCCTGGCACCCGCCTAGGGGGAGATGCCTGCCCGGCCTCTGCACTCTGGCCCAGCTAGGCGCCCTCTGCTGCAGAGAGCTGACCATTCAGAAGCAGGACGCCAGGCGGGAAGCCCCAGGTCCTCAGGGGCTCGCGGCCAAGTCTAGGGCTGGACCAGGAGGGCTGGGATGGAGGACAGTGGGTGGCCCGGGAGGGGCCCTGGGTGACAGCCATCCATCTCCCCCGCAGTGTGTCTGAAGGGCACCAAGGTGCACACGAAGTGCTTCCTGGCCTTCGCCCAGCCCAAGACCTTCCACGAGGCGAGCGAGGACTGCATCTCGCGCGGGGGCACGCTGGGCACGCCGCTGTCGGGGCTGGAGAACGAGGCGCTGTTCGAGTACGCGCGCCAGAGCGCGGGCAGCGAGGCGGAGATCTGGCTGGGCCTCAACGACATGGCAGCCGAGGGGGCCTGGGTGGACATGACCGGCGGCCGCCTGGCCTACAAGAACTGGGAGACCGAGATCACCGCGCAGCCCGACGGCGGCAAGGCCGAGAACTGCGCCGCCCTGGCCTGCGCGGCCAACGGCAAGTGGTTCGACAAGCGCTGCCGCGACCAGCTGCCCTACATCTGCCAGTTCGCCATCGTGTAGCGGCGGGGCCAGGTGGGCGGGGCCAGGTGGGCGGGGCCGGGTGGGCGGGGCGTCCCCTGCCACCCAGGGTCTGGGCACTTGCGTCTCTTCTGGCAAATAAAGTCGGTGCCGAGCCCCCGCCGTGTGCTGCTCTGCTGGCTTCCCACGGCAGGTGGCAGTGTGGGCAAGAGACTCATTTCTGCTCTCACCTGCCTGGGGGGTTCGCTCTTGGCTTTGGGACACCCACACACTTCAAACTCTTCCATGCCTTTTCGTGACCCGGTCTTGCAGCGTTGTCCACATTGGTCTTGAACAAGGTTGGGGGGAGCATAGATTCCCCGACTTCCCGCTCCCCATCCTCTCTGACCCTCCTGTTTCTGGCTTTTCCCGTCGGTCATTGCGGCAGCCTCCTGGCCTTGCCCGCGGCAGCCACCGAAGGGAGAGGCCGAGGAGCAAGTCTAGACGCTGCACTGGGAGCTCAGTTCCAGGAGAGGAGAGAGAAGCGCGGGCCGCATCCTGGCACCGCAATCATTTGGGGGAGCCAAGCACTTGGGGGGGGGGCAACACCTGACGTTCAGATGGCTACCAGACACCAACGTGTGTTCTTGCTGCTCCTCCGATCCCTTCATGCAGCTCCATCGCTGCCCCGGCCTCTGTAACTGCCTCCTTTATCACAGCGCCACTGGGTCAAGGACTTGCTCTCGCCCGCATTGAATGTGCAGTGAGCCTCTCATCGGCCGTGGGCTGTGTCCGGATGGCTGAGGCTGGGCTTTGGAGAAGTGAGCGGACCCTGAGGGCTCTGACCTCATTGTGAATGAGAACTTTAATGGTTTGATACAATGTTATTGGGAAAGTAGGAAGTGGGTCACCCTGTTCCCTCCTGATTGACAGCACACACCTCTGCTTTCAGAGTTCCTAGGGTTGCATTAGATTCTTCTTTTTCCCCGGTTTTTCACAGGTGACTCAATTTAAGAACATGTGAATCAAGTTGAAAATTCCTGTTCCGACCCCTACAAAACAGCTGCTCCCTTTGTCCTCTAGAGGGCACTGTTGTGTTGCGCACCGTGAGTGGCACCAGCTGTGATCCTCGCAGACTTAGACGAAGAGATCCAGGCCCAGGAGATGAAGTGATTGACAGTTCACACAGCTGGCTGAAGACCAAGTCCAGGCGCTCCCTTTTCCCAGCATAAGGGAGTCCGGGGAAAATCCCACTCCAAACAGGCCCCTAGTGTAGACATCTTCACCAGCCGAGTCAGCTTGCTGGAGAGTCGCTCTCACCTGCCTGGCTTGGCTGGTGGCTTCTCTCACATTGACACACGAAATGACTTCCTGGAGCCAGAGCCCACAGCCTGACACACAGCTGTGCCAACCAGGGGCGTCACTGTCACACTGTGAAAGATGATTAGAGGCAATTAAAAAAAGACAGGCAGCAGAAGGTAAAGTGCAGGGCTTGAGGTAATCTGTTAATTTCAGTGGGAAGTTAGCCTGATTATCGGTGCAGGTCCAGCATCCCTGTGTCCACGGAAGATCAAAGTTTCTTCTGTTTTCCCGCCACAACACCAATAAATAATAAAATATAATTACAATAAATAATAAACATAATTCCCAGCAGTTTGAGATTCCTACCCATAGGAATGATATCGCCCGTGCTGAGATACATCCTCCCACTGCGACTAACCTAATCTGGAAACTCCCCCCAAAGACATGCCCAGGACCTGTCTCATAGGCAGTTCCAGGTCTTGTCAAGCTGACATCCAACACTAACCATCACAGGCCTTTCTGCCACTTTGCATGGTTCTATCTGCTTTGCCCACGTCTTGCTGCTAGGTCAGTGCCATCTGCGTGCCCGATGCCATCACAAGACAAAGTGGCATCTGTTGAAAGCTGGCATTCCCTAGCATTCACCTCTCTCTGCTTCTTAACTACGGACTCATGAGGTCAAACGGCTCAAGCTCCTGCCACTGTGACTCATGTGAACAGGGACACAGACACAAAGGTCAGAGGTCGGTGGGGGAGGTAGAGAGGAGGACACAAGTAACCCTTTCTTTTTTTTTTTCTGATTCCAAAAAATGTTTTATTTATTTTTTCCATTTTTCAAAGTCAAGAATATTCTTCAAATGTCTCCAGTTCACATTCTCCAGGTATAACACCTCTAGTAACCCAGCTGTATAACTGGAGCTCCCAGAATGTTCTCTCAGAGTTTTCTATCAGTGTTTGTTTAGAAGGAACATTTCCACTGACAGTTGCCAAAACTCAGTGCATTCTAAGCGAAATGGGCCAAGAAGGTTTAAGTCACATTCCAAACTCCATTGAGGGGGCGGCAGGGCAGGTGTGGGCCCGTCTAACTCAGGTCACGACATACGAAATATTTTGCTTGGCATCAGGTGTGAATCACATTCTTTCCTGTTCTGTAACTTCTGTAAGGTCGCCAGTGTGCTTGCTTACGTACACGCGTGTGTGGATGGTAGGCGTGTGGAGTGTGGCCTCCCACCTTGTGGGGGCTTGTGGGGGCAGGATTTTTCTTGTTGGCGCCTAAGTCTACTCCATCCTGGCTACTGGCCCATGAGTTTCCGGTCCCTGCCTTCCATCTTGCCTCCATCCTGCCGTAGGAGTACTAGAACTGTAGATACACCCGGCTGCATCTGGCTCTTACGAGAACTCTGGGAACCGAACCCAGGTCATCAGGCTTGTGTGGCAAGCACTTTTACCCACTGAGCCATCCGCCCGGCCCAAGCTGGTCATTTACACGGTTTTGCAGCTCTGCAGCTGCTTGACCCTGAGAGCAGGCTTGTATTAGAGGGGGCTCGCCGAGCTCTGGGGGCTCAGGCAAGCCTCTCCACCAGGAGCTCCCCTGCTTAGGTAACCCTCCTCCCCCAGCCCCCAGCCTGTCTGGAAGGTTCTCCACACTCACCCAAGTGCCTTGGGCTACTGGTCTCCTTGCGTGAAGCCCTGGACGTCGAGCGGACGGTTTGACGTGGGCATCCCATGCATCGAAGGCTGTCGACAGCAACCCAATACCTGCTGCAGGCGGAACGGCAATGATTCCCTGGACACGGTCTCCCGAGGGTCCAAACCACAGAGAGACAGAGACAGAGAAAAAGAGACAGAGAGAGAGAGAGACAGAGAGACAGGGAGAGAGAGACAGAGACAGAGAGAGAGAGACAAAGAGAGACAGAGAGACAGAGACAGGGAGAGACAGAGACAGAGAATGTGTCGTATGCACGTGTGAAGACAACTTTTGGGAATCTGCTCTCTCCTGTACGGCTCTGGGGATGTAACTCAGATTTGTGTGTAAGACACCTTGACCCACCGAGTCATCTGGTCACCCCAATTCTGACCATGAACACGACTTACAAAGAAAGCACATTTCTTGAACCAAGACTCAGGGTATCAAAAAGGCTTTTTAAGAACCCTCTCAGCCAGGTGCCTGTAGCTTCACGGGAAGCAGGGGTGGAGGATCGGTTATTCTTCAGACCCTGTCAAGGATCTGAAGATAACAGACCCCTCTTCATGCATTTGTGTGAGAAGCATCTGCGAGCAGCAACAGTAGCAATTTTTTCATCTTGAAAACCAATGTTCCTGACCTGGAAAAGGTAAATGAAACTGTTTTCTTAAACATCAGAGAGACTATTCATCTCAAAAGGCCCTTATTACTCAATCTTTTCCGGATTATGTAAGGAAACGGAATTGAAAATACAACTCCATCTTGGATAAGTTGGGCTGATTGGACGCTACTCTCATGGGAAAGTGCATGGCATTTTGATCTTTATTATCAGGGGTTTGTGTGTGGCTGTGTTATCCCCGAAACTGTATTTGGGGAAGTGCTACTGGATGGCTTTCAAGGGGAAGTGAGGCGAGATGCCTGTTACTATGCACGTAAGCTTTGTCTTTATGGCACTTACATAACATGACATATTACCTATCAATTTTCTTTTTGTTTATTGGCATCTCCCAATTCTCAGCTCCACCAGAAGCCTGGAGCGCGCTTACTGCTGTAGCCCCAAGGCCTAGTTAGCACTCAGTAAATAATTCATTGCTTGGCAGATGAAGGAAAGAGCAGAGACTCGTTTGGACTTCACACAAAGCAGGGGGAGCTGAGTTCACCTGGAGCGAAGGAAGTGAATCCCTGAACCTTAGGATGGGGGGAAAGATGTGCAGGCAGAAGAGCCGGAACAGAGCTAGTTGTGGATGCGAATGCTGGGCCTGTTCTCTAGCACGATGGGGGGGGGGGTTGTGCAGTGAGGGTCTCAGGGAGCTCAGGCTGCCTGACCCCTGCCTCCTTCCAAGTGCTGGCTGCACCCAGCCTGCTCCTCTCAGGCCGTCAGACACCTCCATCTCTGCAGTGATTGGCAGGTACCTCGCACCTGTCACATGAGTGCAAAATGAACCGTCTTAGCGACTTGCCTGCTGTCCTCAAGTGAGTGTACTCCCAGATCCTCACGCCGCAGACAGGAAACTCCCCAAATGCCGCTCCTGCGTAACCAGTGACCGCAGGCCACGACGCTCTTCATTTTGCTCAACTTTTAAGCGTTGAATACGTTTTTCTTATCTCCACTGGATATATTCTTGCAGCTAATGACCAAACCTGAGTAGACAACAGCTCTGGGGCTTTGAGGGTCCTCTGCACGGTTGAGGCTGACGGAATCTCTGCCCCCGAAGATCCTCTCCATCTGCTGCCCCAGACTTCTCGACAGCCAGAAAGGGGGGCGTGGAAGCACAGCCAACCCACCCAGAGGGTCTTTTCAGCGATGAGTGTTTTTCACAGCCTTTTCTATGGCATCTGGAGTGGACAGGGGTATTTCCCTAATTCACTTGTCTTTGGTGAAACTTTTAAATTATACTTTCAAAAAAACCTTTCACTTGATTTTTAAATATTTGAGTGATAGAAGAGAGAGAGAGAGAGAGAGAGAGAGAAAGAGAGAGAGAGAGAGCGCTCCGGCATCATGGCATGTGGGTGGAGGTTAGAGGAAAACTTTCAGAAGTCAGTTTTCTCCTTCCACCATGTGGTTTCTTCCAGAACTTGAAGTCAGGTCGCCAGCTGCAGAAGCAAGCACATTCCCACTGAGCGATCTTGCTGGTCCCTTCAAACCCATAGAGACTTTACTTACAGAAAGACATGTGACCAAAAGGAGGGAACAGTATTCTTATTTCCCAGGCTCAAAGAACACCTACTCCTGGTCCTTCCAAAGCTCTAAGGGCCGAGACCACTAGAGCCCTCCTTGCTGGGCCAAGAGATCCAGCCCACCAGCTCCCCCATGCCTCCCATCAGCCTGTGGCCGTGACGCCACCTGCTTGTCCTCTGTCGTCCCCTCCCCTCCTGCAGCATTCAAGACAGGTCTGAATGGGGACTACTACATCATCTCTCTTTAGGTTTAACTGTTAAATAATCTTTCTTCGGGTTTATAAAACGCAGCACCCTTGTGCTCCCCCGCCCCCGCCCCCCCCCCGTTCATGTGAGAACGTGAGGTGTCCCCCTTATTCTGAACCTGCACCAGGGAACACGAATGCGTGCCTGGCTGTGAGGCTGAACTTGCAGAGAAGCAACACGTCTGCGTCAAGAACGACAGGAACTGGCCAGGAAGTCAAGGTTAGTGGAGACGGTCCGGCCAGAGGAAAAGCGGCGACACACGATGGATGACAAGATCTTGCTCTTCGCTCAGTCTTCCTGCCTGTCGCCCGCGCGCGCTTCTTCCCCTTCCTACCAACGAGGTCCTTCTGTGTCCCCGATTCCCGTGAGGATTGCCACCTATGCTCTTGGGGTGTCCGCCTCTGACAGGGGGACGTCCTTCACACCAAAACTCATCTCAAGGATGACGGACTCACATGGAGAGTGGGCAGACTTTGCATGTGGCAATGATCTTTGCTTTTCTTATGCTGTATTTAGGGGCGCAGAGAACGGGGCTGTGGCAGCGGGCAGGAGCAGCCAAGCAGTTGTGTTTTGAGGAAAGCTCGGGGCTGAGAAGGGGCTGTCCCTGCTGTGGCCAAGTGCCAGGGAGCCCACTCAGCGCAGGCCGGGCCCAGGGCTGAGCTCCCACGAGGACGTGACTTGGACTTGGGCTCTGAAATGTCACGGCAGCCACGAAATGACACCCCAACAGCCCCTTTCCCAGGCTGGTTTCTCTCCTGAACCCCACCCCGCAGCTCCACCCTCCCAGTCCCCCACCCCCACGCCCACCACATGCGCAGCAGGAGGCTGGAAAAGGCCTCAGGTAATTTTACCAGAAGGTGTGGGGAGCCCAGGATGGTCCTCAGCCCAAGGGGTTTGGGACTGGCCATGCTTGAGGACCTGGAAGAGGACTGGACTTCAGGTGCACGTGGACAGAGAGGAAGGCTCCAGAAGGTTTCTGCTACTGGGAGGGAAAGCTGGGCAGACCTCTCTCCCCCCGGGGTAGAGCGCTCAGAGAAGCAACTGCCACAGCAGAAGCTGAAGGCTAAGACTCTGTGTGTGTGTGTGTGTGTGTGTGTGTGTGTGTGTGGTGACACTTAATAGATACAGAATCCTGAGGCTTTAGTAGTAGTAGTAGTGTGTGCATGACACGCGTGAAGTGGCCCGTCTGTGCCACAGCCTCCACATGGAGGTCAGAGGACAGCTTTGTGAAGCTGGTTCTCTCCTTTCTCCCTTATGCAGGTTCCGGGGGTTGAACTCAGATCATCGGACTGAACTCTGAGCCATCTGTCTGTGGAACCATCTCACGGGCCCAATGCCGAGTTCTAAAAAAAAAAGGCTCGTTTTGTTTGCTTTTGGCATATGTGTGTGCGTGTTTGTGTGCGTATGCGCATGTGGTTGTGTGCGTGCATGCGTGTGTGTGCGTGTGTGTGCGTGTGTGTATGTGGCTGTACAAGAGGGCACCTGACCATGTGAGCCTGTGGAGCCCAAGGGTGACTTTGAAATCATCCTGGATTTGCTCTCACTGCTTATTGGTTTGGCCTGGGTTCCCTGGACTCCGCCTTCCAGGGACAGCGATGCGGACTTACTGCTGTTTCCACCTGCCGTTCATACCCGGGACCCAGGACCTGAACTCAGGTCCTTTTGCTGCAAGGCAAAGGCTTTCACCCCTGAGCCATCTCTCCGGCCTGGAGGCTTCGGTGTTAAATGGGGTCCAATACGCTCAAGATTCCGGCCCCCGGAACGACCGCGAGGGGACAGAGGAGCGTTTCCCGCCCAGTCTCCCTTCCTGGACACAGTTTCTATGCAACCTTCAGTTTTTCCAGATGTTTCGAGGCTAACCATAGGGCGAAGGGACCAGGTGGCCCAGCACAGCTGCTCGCACAGCCCCCTGTGGCGGAAGGTGTGGGGGGACCTGGCCAGCTTGCCTGGGGGTGGCGCTTCTGCCTCCCGAGTGCTGAGATTGCAGGCGGGGCGCCTCGCTCGTCTGACTTTCAAGGTGTGCTTTCGGGCTCCCCTGAGCCGCAAGCGCTTTACTGCCTAGCCGTCCTCAGCCTGTCCAGCCTATTGTCTGTTACCATAGCAGATGTCCCAGACTGGCTAGCTTACAGAGGGATGTTTATTCAGCTGTGTGGTTGTGGAGGCTTGGGAGCCCCAGGGCACGGCGGTCGCAGCCACCGGGCTCCTTGGGCTGCGTCATAGGGATCTGGAGAACAGAGGGGGAAGCTGGCGAGGGAGACACGTTGCTTTTCCCGTCCCTGAGACAGGAGCGAAGGGAGGAGAGATGCGTCTAGTTCAGCGTCATCTGCAGTCGGCTGCGGCCCGGGACGTCCTTGGAGAAGCAGGAGGTAGAGGGAAAGGGTCGCTCTTCGATTCCCAGGGGGCTGCGGCCCCGGCGTGGCACAGCGTGGCATAGCAAGGCGCCACACGCATCGGGTGGGTCCCTTGGCTAACCCCCTGGAAACAGCCTCTCAGACACACCCACAAGTGCCCGCCAAACTCCCAGGAGGCTTGTCATAGGTAAGCACAGGTGCCAACTTGACTGTTGAGGGTTTGGGCTCTGGGCACAGTTGTAGAGAGTTGATGGTTGAGTTAAGCCCAGAGCAAACCTGAAGGAGATTGACTAGCTGATGGGGAAGACCCAGCCCACGGTGGGTGGGACTAGGCCCTGGATAAATCACAGAGAGCTGGTTGAGAGAGTTGGCATCCTTCTGTTCACTTGGCCAGACATGCTGGTCTGGCAAGTAAGGATCGTCCATCTCTCAGCCGTTATGGTGGCCAGTTCCCTCGGCCCTGGTGTTGGTGTGAGCTCTCCCGTCAAGCTGGACTGAGAACTGTAACCAGGAATCATAAGGAAATAAACCCCTTGTTCCCTTAAGCCATTTGATGGTCATTTCTCAGCAACCATGCAGGTGACTGCAACAAGGCTCTAAAGGGACTTCTGTGGACAATGGGGGCTGACCTACTGGGCACGGGAGCGTGAAGGCTGACCACGCAGACGTCTTTCCCACGAGTTCAGAACTGATCTGCAGGGAAGGCCTCCATCCGTCCTCACCCCTTTGTATGTGTGTTGAGTGTGGGGTGCGTGCGTACGTGCAGGTCATGTGTGTGGAGGCCAGAGGACAGCTCAGGTGACACTCTCAGGAACCTTCCACCTGCACTGTGTGCGTGCGTGCGTGCGTCACATCGTGCTTCGCAACATAAGCATCCATTTCATGAAACAAAGGTGGAAGGACTAAGGCCGAGCTTCCTTACACGGAACGCTTGGAGGGGAAGGGAGGGGTCGGCAGTGCCGAGCCCGTGTGGAACTTGCTCCAGGAAGCAGCCGGGCAGCTGGGCCTGCGTGGGAACATTTCGACAACCCAGCATGCATTTCCTTTGTACGGCTCATTTATTTTTTAAAAAGCACAGGAAGTGAGGATATGACCTAACGTGTCTGCATTAAATAAGTGACATCCTAGTCAGCGCAGTGACCCACACACCAGTCTTTTCGGGCCTGTCCCCATGGACTGTCCCTTAAGTGGCCAAAGCACGTGGGGTGAGTTCCCCCCCCCCAGCCCGACTTTCCCACAGGTGCAGATGACGTGCATA
The DNA here is from genome assembly GCA_023101885.1 of Typhlomys cinereus. Classification (NCBI taxonomy): domain Eukaryota; kingdom Metazoa; phylum Chordata; class Mammalia; order Rodentia; family Platacanthomyidae; genus Typhlomys; species Typhlomys cinereus. Next base: position 950,091 of record JALPQD010000097.1, read on the forward strand.
AGGCTCCTGTGTCTCAGCAGACCTGGGTGGAAGGAACCGGCCGCCACAGGAGGAGCCCACACGTGCACCTGACTCATTCCCGTGACCCTGGAATATTAGGCGAGGGGGGAACTGCTCCTGTTGAACCTTTTTTGAGGCGCAGGTTTGGAGACCCCCTCATCCACCTGCGGCTCAGGGAGCTGCGGAGTGATCCGAGCTCCGGATCTTCCCAAGGGGCCCCGACAAGAAGAGTCGGAAGGGAGGGGCCGGGGCCCATCTGAGCAGCGACTCCGGGAGGGAGGGCTGCAGCCCCCGGCCGTCATGGACAGCTGGGCAGGCAGGCTTGTCCTCTGGGGTCAGGCGATCATCTCTCAGGAAGGAGCCAGGGGCACGGCGAGGTGGTGATTGACACAGAGTGGAAGGAGCTCAAGAGACTCGGAGTCCTGGAGACGGTGTGTCGCCCCGCCACAGAGCCCCTGGGACCGGCTGACAGCGAGCCTGTCCCAGGCAAACTCCCTGAGCACAGCGAAGCACATTTATTTGGGGAGAAGGCTTTTGTCACAGAAATACTGGATTCTGAGGTGTCAGAAGCCCTGCTGCCACTTGGCCCCGTCCAGATCAGGGTGGGAGCCTGTAGGCCGAGGGGTCCCCTCCGCAGTGGAGCTGACAGGTCACATCACCGGGGAAAGGCTGAAGAAGATGCTTTCCTGAAACACACTGGGTGTCTCACTGTATCTGCTCACCCCACGGAAGTCACGAGCCCCCTCCTTGCTTTATATGGAATGCACAGCGTCAATGGATAGCCACACACATACACACACACACACACACACACACACACAGGCACGGACACATACAGACACACATAGACCACATACAAACACACACACACACACACATCATACACACAGACACAGACACACAGACCACATAGACACACACACATACAGACACACAGACACACACAGCCTCTTGGTGGAGACAACAGGGAGGAGTGGAGACTAGGTGCCCTGAACCCCACCTACAGGTATAGCTGCTGCTCACTGCAGCTGGCTGGGGGGCAGTGTGTGTCCCGCAGAGCCAGGTGGGTCCTCTAACTGGATTTTTCGGTAAAACTGCGATCGTACATGTTAGTAACTAATTCTTAAGACGGACTGCCGGCGAAACCAGACACCCAGGCTGGGCCTTTTGTGTCTTTTCCTGTGGGGTGGGACGGGCAGAGCTGCCCGCCAAAGAGGATCTCACCTCCCCACCGGTGGATGCGGCAGCTGAGACAGGGCGGGGACCTGGGTAGGGAGAGAGGGCAGCTGAGGCGAGGGGGGAGTGGGCGAGCTGGGCACCGAGACAGAATCCTCAGCCACAGCCTTTCAGGGTTGGGAAGCCAAGCGACAGACTCGCCCCGAGTTTTCAGCTCAGTCAACCCTCACTGAGGATTCCGACGTCCAGAACTGCAAGGTAAGAAAGTTCCCGTTGCTGCTAAGCCTCCAAAGGCTGCATTGTGGTAACGGGGGCAACTGAGGCAGCCGTGGTGTCCGGAGTGCGTCTGAAGAGCGTCAGAAGAGTGAATGCTCAGATTCCCGTAAGTGTCAAGCAGACGGACAGCTAGGCACACGCCGTGTAACACACGCGCACACTGCACGCCACACACCACACGTGCACGCTACATGCCACACATGTCACAGACACGATGCCGGCTCAAGGACGTTGCTCTTATTCCCAGGAGGGTGAGGGGAGCATGGTGAGCTCTGGGGGGACAGCCACCTGCAGCCCAGAGCTCGATGAGTCTCTCAGCAGATGTGCATCTGTGCTACTCGCCCTTTTCTGTGCCAGCCGCCCCACCTGGCATTGATGGGCGTATGTCATCTGGGGGTTGGCAGAGCTTAAACCCTGGCACCCAAACCAGTCAGCACGAGCCGGGCGAAAAGCACACGGCTACGGTTCCGCGTCTCCGGCCGTGTCTGTAAGCGAGGGCATCTGGAGCTTCTGATCCTCCCGCCTCCACCAGGCGGGCACCGCCTTGTCTGGTTATGAGGGGCTGGGGCTGGAACCCCGTGACTTGTGCATGCTAGGTGCGCCAATCCACGTCCAGTCAGCCTCTTAAATACACAGGACCATCAAATAAATAACAATAAAAAGCGCAGTTGCTTCGCTGGGGGAGTGCGGAAGGCCAGCCCTGTGGGCGGGGTCCCGGGCGTCCGATCGGCCTCTGCTTCTCTCTGATCTCAGCACCTACCAACCTGGGGCTGGGTGACGTCTGCCATCGCTTCCGCTTGTCCCCAGCACAACCCGAGTTCCAGAGGACGTGAGGACGGCGTCGGTGTTCAGATCAGCTTATCACTGGGCCGAGTCCTCAGGGAAGTTGGGGGTCAGCGGCACCCCCAGACCCCGTCTTCCCTCCACTCGATTCCTCTTCTGCTGGACCGTCACGGGCCTCAGCACCGCGTCGTGGGTCTCAGCCATGTCTCTGCAGTGGGCCCGGGCTATGCTTCTGGTTCTGCGGGCTTCTGAGTGTCGAGCAAGGGGACGTCCGCATCTCCGCTGCCCGCCTCCACCTTGGTGGGGTGCGAGAAAGTGTAAGGTTCACTCTCAGGCTCAGGAGGACTGTGAGAGCCTGGCTTGTCCTCAGTGAACTTCGCAGTCGGGGTCCTGGATAAGATGGGGGGTGGGGAGGGCGGGCGGTCCCCCATGTGTCCCTGGAAGGGCCGGTAGGTGTCCACCTCCGGCCGGCAGAAGGACCCCGCGGAGTCCTGCAGCAGGTGCCCGTACACCATGGTGTCGTCGATGACGGCGTACACGTGGGAGTCGTTGTCCTTCCGCCCCTTGCGGAACTTTCCTGCCTGGGGCATCCGCGTGTTGACGTTGTTGTGGTAGATGCCCACGGGGCCTTCGCTGACTTTCTTCTTCCTGTTCGCAGCGAGGGGACACGACAGAGGTCAGACACAAAGCGGCACCAGGTGCTCGCCGTTCACGCGGTCAAGGAACGTTCCGTGGGGTTCGCACCGTGGTTCAGCCGAGGCCCCTGACGCCTCTAGTGTTTGAACTGAACCTTTTCTGGGGATGATCAGGAGCAAAGAGCCCCTGATTCCAAGTTAGAGGCTGAGGTGGGCAAGAAAGACAAACCTTAGCACATCCCCCTTTGCTACTCCATGGGAGTCAGTGGTGGGGTTGCTGGGAATTCCTCCCATTCTTCCCAGGGGATGTTCCAGCCCTTCTAACCCACAGCAGCCTAGTGTGCCCCGGGCAGCCTTCTAGAACATTCCTGTACTAACACTTCTCTCTCACGGGCAGCCTCACCTATGCGAGACCAACAGTGACACCGGGGCTGGGGACACGCAGCTCAGTTCTGGAATCGTCCGCAGAGGAGAGCGACGCCGTCAATGCTCCCCACCCACCCAATGAGGCAGCTCCCCACCCACCCAATGAGGCAGCTCCCCACCCACCCAATGAGGCAGCTCCCCACCCACCCAATGAGGCAGCGGGTCCTCCTCTGGGTGGGACACGCTGCGTACCGCAGGCAAGAACATCTCCCCAGAGGAACAGCAACGTGGCGTTTCATGAAAATAAGTCCTTTCTCTAGGGGCAGTGCACAGTCATTCACATTTCACAGAGGAAAAGGTTCCCAGAGCGGTTGCACCCAGGCCTTCCTCAACAGGGGGTATTTGGAGACCGGCTCCTTTTTTTTTATTATTATTTATTATTTATTCAATTGTGCGTGCGTGCGTGTGTGTGTGTGTGTATAGAACCACAGACGAATTCAGGAACCACCATGGACGCCTCCACTTCCTCCTTGTTTACTCTGCCCCGGGATTCACAGGCTCCACCCTACCAGGACCAGAAACACAAGCTGCCCCCACTTCCGCCCGGCGTCTATACGTGGGGTCTAGGATCCAAACTCAGGGCCTTCCGCCTGCAAGGAAGAGGCCTAACCCCTGAGCCACCTCTCCAGCCCCATGGAGACCGTCTCCTTGAGGGCAGGAGTTTGCCCAGGGGCGTGGTGAAATCCGGTCAAGCACTTGCTGCGCTGGCATGCGGACCTGAGTTCTGCCTCCAGGCACATGTGGAAAGCCAAACACACTTGTCATCTTAGCGCTGGGGGAGGAGAAGGCAGATTCTGCGGCCACTGCCCGCTAGTGTGGCCTCATCATCCAAGTAGGAGACCCTGCCTCAAAAACAACGCCCAGGGTTCCTGAGGACGGACCCTCAAGCCTGTCCCCCAGCCTCCACCCATGCTCGCACACACGCACTCATGCGCGTGCACGCATACACATGCATACACACACGCACATCCACACATGCACGAAAAAGTTACCTCTGGTTGTTTCTCTAAAGTTGCTTTTTGGAAAGTTCAAATCACACTAAAGCAAACCAAGGTCTTCTCTCTGATTGTCATCAGAAGTAGGAGCAGCATAATGAAGCCCGGGGTCAGCATGGGCTCTATTTAAGACCATTCTCCTTCTGTGCAATAGAAGCTGTTGTCCCGGGGAAGGGGTCCAGCAATTAAGGGTTTCTTGTGGCTTCAGGCTGCCTTTGGCATTTGCGGTCTGTTTAGGAAGTTGCAGGAAAACGAGCTCGGGAAACGCACTGCAGAGGGAGTGCGCCTGCCGGCGCCCCGTGAGCCTGCCAGCGCCCCAGCTACCATCAGAGCAATAAGCAAGCAGGGGATTTGTCCTGGCGCCAGAATATGCATGTGTGCGTGCGCGCGCGTGTGTGTGTGTCTGGATCTCTATATGTGTCTCTATGTATGTGTGTCTGTGTGTGTGCATCTGTGTCTCTATATGTGTCTTTGTATTTGTCTATGTATATCTGTCTATGTGTATGTCTCTGTATCTACGTATGTCTGTGTGTGTGCATCCATGTATGTCTCTGTGTATATGTATCTGTATGTATGTGTCTGTGTATATCTGTGTACATGTATGTGCTTGTGTGTGTGCATATTTCTTTTATCCTCCAGGTAGGGGATTCCCCCCTCCAAAATCTTAACTCACACCTGGCATATTATTATCACTGATCTTAGTGGAATGTGCGCGACCATGCTTGAGAGGTAGAAGGCCAGACTCAGCTGTAGTGAATTTGAGGCTAGCCTAGGCTACATGAGATCCCACTTCAGTCAGTCAATTAATCATGAATGAGTCATCAGTTGGGCTCTGTGTGGTTCCAGGAAGCACCCAAGGACGGCCGAGCGCCGGCACTCACCAGTCAACCAAGGACGGCCGAGCGCCGGCACTCACCAGTCAACCAAGGACGGCCGAGCGCCGGCACTCACCAGTCAACCAAGGACGGCCTAGCGCCGGCACTCACCAGTCAACCAAGGACGGCCTAGCGCCGGCACTCACCTCTTTCTCACACAGAAGATGATGAGCCCCAGACCAAAGACCAGCAGGACTGCGGCTCCCACGGCGCCAATGATAACAGCCAGGTCTGTGGGCGGAGACACAGGAAGACAGGAGTCAGCGCGGGAACCGGGGTCCGGAGGGCCACCCCATCCCCAGCACCTTCCCTTCTGAGACGTGCGGCTCCTCGTGTGGGAGGAGTAGGAGGAGCTCGCTGCCTGTTGGACGACCTGCTGCAACAGGTCCGTTGTGGGCCCGTTGTAAGAGGACCTGTGGGCCCGAGCTGTAAGAGGACCACCACCACCAGCTGGAACTTTCTTGTGGGGGGAGCAGGTCTGACTGTCAGGGTGCAGCCCGAGCAACCGCCTCAGGGACCCAGCCCAGGCCATCCTAGGGGGGAGCAAGGCCCGGGCCTGCGTCTGTGGCTGATCCACAGCATGGGAGGCTGGGGGTCTCCGTGACCGTCTTGCTCTGCTCGGTCTGAATCCTGACCACCCATCAGAAGCGGAAGACTCTGGAGTGGTTTGCACGCGGCATTTAGATGAGTAGCGAGACCTACCAGGCCCACCCAGGGAGGCGGGGTGGCTCCCAGTCGCCAGAGGGTGTCAGAGAAAGAGGAGCAGAGGACAGAGCAGAAGGAGAGGCAGAAGCAGAGGCGGGAGGACAGGCTGCGGCCCAGCCATCCCCCACGGCTGACGACCATGGAGGAAGCGATGGAGAGGGAGCGGGCGCCTCGGAACTTCTTGCCCTCTCACCAACACGCAGAAGGTGACGTTCAGGGGCTGCAGAGAGAGGGAGACATGCCAGAGAACTCGAGAAGAGAGCCCCAGGGGACCGCGGAGCGTGCGGGGACTCAGGCTGCGGCAACAGAGCCCAGAGCTGTGTGTCCACCAGGCGTGGCCCCCCACGGAGCTGGCCACAGCCTCCTCTCACAGTTCCTCTGCTGCCAACCAGACACGGCGTCCTGGGTGGATAGTCAGTCACTGACCAGGACACAGGGAAGGGTCAGAGGACCCGGCCTCCATCGTCCCCCTGGGTCCAACACTGCGGGGCTGTGGCCGCCATCGTGGGCCACCGTGAGGCTGTGTGGCCGCCATCAGGGGTAACAGCCAGGCACAGCCCCCTGCGCATCGCTCGGCCACACATGTTTCCTTATTTGGAACAGTCTCGTGGGTCCCGCACTTTGAGGACCAGGACAAACCTGAGCTGCCAAGGCCTGCGTGAAGGCCTGTCGCGGGCTGGTTTCACCAGGCATCCTCCAGGTCCCCAGAGGATTCCCCAGGACGCTCTATCATCCACTCTGTGGATGAAGCTCACAGGCCTGCAGAGACACCCCCGGTCGGATGGGCCAAGAGAACGTGGTAGGAAGATTCTGCGCATGTGCCAGTAGGGAGACCGTGTGCCTCCTCTGGCGTCTTGGGGGAACACTCCCTGCCTGTCATGAGTACAGGCCCATCTGGAGAATAGAAGACCCCCTGTGGGGAGTCAAGGGAGCCCCAACTATCTCACCGTCTGGGCTGGGCCCCACGAGAGCAAGAGAGCATCCAGCCAAGGTCAGCAAAGCTGTCTAACAGGCCTGAGTTGGTCTGCAGAATTGCCCGACCTATCGTGGCCCATGACAGTGGCCCTTTCAAGCCACTCACTCCTGGGGTCTGTGACACAGCAGTACGGATGCGGCAGCTGGCTGACACCCGCGCAGCTGGGGCTCCACGTGCTGTCTGTCTTGCGTTGAGCTGGCATCTCGCCCCCCAGATCCCAGTTTCCCGGAAGGCCAGGCCGCTTCTTACCCACAGTCCTCGGGGTCAGCGTCACGGAGAAGAGCAGGTTCAGCTGCTTGCCGCTGGCGGGGCTGCAGTTGGAGATGTTGACCCAGAAGCTGTGCTGGTGGCAGCTGGGCCTGGGGAGCACGTCCTCCTCCAGGCTGAAGATCTCCTCCAGCCGGCTCCGCTGCTCCTGGATGATCATGAAGGCGCGCCCGAGTGGCACGCCACGCCGGTGCGCTCCTTGAGCAGGGTCAGGCAGGCCACCTGGCCCTGGGGCACGCTAATGTTCCAGGACACGGAGGACAGGGCGGGCAGGCCTCGGTTCCAGTTGGGGGTCCTCAGGTAGACCTTGTTTCTGGCGTCCAGGGCCACTGTGAAGATGCTTTCCTCTGCAGGAAAAGGAGAAGGACCGGCCACGTATGTCCCCTCGCCCAGGCAGAGAGACCAGGGTACAGTGGACCGAAGATGCAGAACTGCCCCGCTCAGGGCCGTGTGACGGAACTCTCGGCCGAACACGGAGTGTGTCCGTGTGCCCACGGTGACTGAGTGCCAACTGCGGGTCTCAAACATGCCCTAAACACACGTGTGAAAGGCTCAGCTGCCAGCCCGAGGCACTACTGGTAGAGCTTTTAAGAGGCGGGGCTGGGTACAGCGAAGCCAGATAAGGCAGCGCCTTTAAGAGGGGACCGAGTGTCAGGAAACTAGGTCACTGGTGGGGGCTTCTTAAGGGTGAGGCCTAGCAGACGGAGGTTAGGAAGGGGCTTTGGAAGCCTGCCCCTTTGCTCTCTTGGGCTCCTGGCAGTTTCCCATCATGCACTCCTCCGTGATGTATTGTCCCCAACATAGGCTCCAAAGCAACGAGACCTAGACCTACGATGATAGACTGAAACTGTGGGCCAGCATAAACCTCCCCTGTCGGATAAGTTCACTGCCTCAGGCATCTCGCCGCAGCTAGAGAAACCATACTTTGCATTTATTTAAATGACTTAACTTTGAGAAGCCACATGTGGCCAGTGAAGGGCACTCGTGGTCAGACTGGGTGTCCTGGTCTTTGGAAAACAAAAGCATCAGGCCAGGTTGACAGACAAGTAGTTTATATCGGCTTCCTCCAGACATGCTCCACTCGACGCACACACCCCATGTGCCTCAGAACAAGAAAGACCTGAGTCGGGGAAGAAGGGGTTTCCCTGGCAACTCTGGGGATGGGAGGAGGCCGGAGCTGACATTCATCTAGGACTCGACACTGGTGTCCTCACTCACGCATCTCAGAACAAGAGCACAAAGCCAGCCTTTAGCAAAGGTCTCAGACAATTTAAAAATGGCCTCTAATTTAATGTAACTATTTTTTTTCTATTCTTTGTATGTGCGTGTGTGAGCACGTACGTGTGTGTGTGTGTGTGTGTATCAGAGGACACTGTGTGCCTGTAGAGGCCCAAGGGTGACTTCAGGAGTCATCCTGGATGGCTCTACCTCCTTTTAGTTTTGCTCTGGGGTTTCCCAGGCTCTGCCCCCCAGGGTCAGAAGTGCAGGCTGCTGTCATTTCTACCAGGCGTTTTTACGTGGGACCAGGGATCTAACTCAGATCCTTCTGTTTGTAAGGCCGAGGCTACCCCCCAGCCGTCTCTTCAGCCTCGACGTAACTGTTCTTTATTGACGCCTGTGACTCTGACGGTCAACCGCATAGAGGTTACCCTGGACAGCACCTACATCTCCTTGAGCTCCCTTGGCCCTGCGGGAATAGGCCTCTCGTCTCAGCCCTGGGACCCTTGCCTACCATGTGGGCCACCTTCCCCAGCAATCCTCCTCTGGCTCTCCACGATGCGCTCTGAACTGCAACACAGGACCCCGTGAGAGGCCGCAGGGAAAGCCAGGAGCTGGACTCAAGGCCTCGCACGCATCTCGCGTGAGGACCGGCCCCGTTCTAACTCTTCAATCCTCGTTGGCTCTGCGGCGGTTTCGATGTGAAACGCTCCCGCAGCGGCTCTGTTTTTGGAAGGTTGTAGAACCTCAAGGGGCAGTGGTTCTGGGGGTGGGCCTTGGGGTTTGATAGCCCCACTGTGTGACCAGGCGCCTCCCCCTCCGGCCTCCATGCCCTTCTCCCCTTCTGTCCCTTTAAACCATCGTCTGAAATAAACACCCCTCCCCTAGTCGCTTCTTGTCAGATATCACGTCACTCAGTGAGGAAAGGACAGCAATGGGCCTCCAGCGAGAAAGGCTAAGGGTACGAGGGTCGCTGAGCGGGGGACCCCTTACCTTTGAAATACGGCTTGAAAGACACGGCGAGGCCCTGAGCGGCGGCCTCCCGCGGGAAGCTGGGGGCGAAGGAGCGCAGCGTCACCGAGCTGTTCTGCTTCACCTGGATCTGCTCGATGGCGCCCCCGGGGCAGAAGGAGCCGAAGTACAGCTCCTGGCCGGGCGCGGTGCCCGCCAGCAGGTAGCCGAAGCTGCCGTTGCAGGCCCGCTCGTGGGTGTGCTGCTGCAGCTTCCGCGCGGGGGCCAGCAGCAGCCCCAGCTTGCCCTGGGGCACCAGCAGCCTCCAGGAGAAGTCGTGCAGCTGCACGGGCAGCAGGAGCAGCTGGCTGGGCACCTGCAGCTGGAAGGACTTCCTGCTGCAGTAGTTGTCCAGGCAACCTGGAAGAGACACTCGTGCTACCCACAGGCCGGCAAGGAGACCCGGGGCGCCCACAGGCTGGAAGAGACCTGCGGCACCCCCGGCTGGGTGCCAGCAGTGGTCCTCCCTGGTCCTCTGACTGGCCAGAGGCTGGTGCTCTCTACCGGCTGAGCTATGCCTGGAACCCCAAGAACAGGTCTTGTTGCGTCTGTCAAGTGACCTGACCTCCAGGCTCTCGCGACGGCTGCCCCTGGTGGGCGGTTCCAGTTTACAGCCCACCTGGCAAGCCCCGCTAGGAAGGGGACAGGACAGGAGAGCCTGCGTGGTCCGAGGCCCCTCCCTGTTAAGGGGCAGCCCCTGTGGCTTCTGGGTAAGGATCACGGAAGGGGAGGGGTGACTGTGGAGCATGGGGGAGGGGGGCCTGGGACCCTCCAGGTGGGCCTGCTGCTTGGGCCTTCTGGGGCACACGCACCTAGGGTCTTCTCCGCGTTCATCCACAGGCGCGTCAGGTTGTCGCACAGGAAGGAGAGCTTGTGCTTGTAGCCGGCTGCCAGGGTGACGTTGGTGCTGCAGGCCCGGGAATCCAGACACACGAAGCAACCGGGCAGGAGCCTGGGGCCCTTGGTGGGCCGAGGCTCTATGGTGACTGACAAGGTTTGCTCCTGACTCAAGTCGATCACGTAGGTTTTATCTGAAACAGAAACGAGCTGGGTCCTAGTAACCTCGCAAGATGGCCAGAGTGACGGCCACCCCGGGGGGGGGGAGTGGCACAGCAGATGGTGTTCGTGTGTGTGTGTGTGTGTGTGTGTGTGTGTGTGTGTACATTCACCCACAGGAGAGTGTGTGTGTGGGGGGGAGGGTGTCTTTCTTCATTGCTCTCCACCTTATGTTTTTCTGAGTAGATTCTCGCTGAATCTGAGATTATCGCTTGGTCAGAACAGCTGGGGATCTCCTGTCTCTCTCGCTCCCCCCAGCTTCTTTTACGTGGGTGCTGGAGAAAGAACTCAGGTCCTCGCGCTTCTATAGCCCTGAGAGGGGCCCTCTCCCCAGCCCCAAGAATTTTTTTTAAATCAAGTCAAAACACAATGGTGCTTGGCCCGATGAACATAAAGAAATATTATCATGAAAGTAGCATCGGTGCGACATAGAAAATATCCAAGGTCACTGAGGTGGCTCAGCGGGGAAAGCTTTGCTGCCGAGACTGACAACCCGAGTTCGTTCCTGGGGCCCACATGGTGGACAGAGGAGAGAAGCAGCTGGTGCCAGTAGTGTCATCTGTGATCTCCTCGTCTGTCATAATGCTTGTGCGCACACACGCTCATACACACACGCAGATGCACACACACAGCACACTCATACACTCACACACCTACAGGTATCCACCCATACAGATACACACTTATACACTCACAGATGCACACACACTTATACACTCACAGATGCACACACACACTTACACACTACACAGATGCACACACAGCACACTCGTACACTTATACACTCACTCATACACTTACACACTCACAGATGCACACACATTCACACGGATGCGCACACTCATACACTCATAGATGCACATACACACACACAGAAATGCACACAGAGCACACTCATACACTCACACAGATGCACACACACACCTACACATATACACCCAACAGACACACACACACACACTTACACACTCACAGATTGTCTCGAGCACACCTGGGGGCCTGTGCCGCTGACTTCTATCTCCCCGGAGGTCTACGCCACCCAGCAATAACCACACCACACGGGGGCTTACTGATTGGCATATTCCAGGGCGCAGGTCTCGAGCCGGGACCAGGGCTGGACAAAGGGCCATTTCTACGCATTGCCAGAGCCGAGGGGTGCCGGACGATCAGCGGTCACGTCCCCAGGGGAGCAGGGCGTACTTTGGCTGAGGCTGCGTCGGGGAGCTTGGCCGCCAGCGGACAGAGTCTCGGGATGCTCTGTCCCTACCGAACTGAGGTCCCGGTTCTCGGCCTGTCCCTTAAATACTGTTTTATTCCACATGACATCATCGGGGCACAAGTCTGTTTACAGTTACAATATAGTTGTTTTGCCTCATTTTGATATTACACATTTTCATTTCTTATGTCTTCCACAGTCTGTATCCCACCACAGCTAGGCTGACAGAGACCCACTTATCTATTACACAGTATAGGCTGACACAGCGGCCACTTAGATATCACACACAATTACATTCAGTTGTTTTCACATTCAGTTGTTTTCACATTCTTTTAATATTACACATAGGCTTTCTCATTTACTAGCCTTTCCACATTCATTTCTTCCTCACTGAAACTTTCCTCATGCTCTTCACACAGATGCCCATACACACACACACACTCATAGATGCACACACATTCATACACTCCCACAGATGCACACACACAGCACACTCATACACTTATATACTCACATAGATGCACACACACACACTCATACACTCACACAGATGTACAGAAACATGCACACAGACACACTCATACACTTACCTAGAGATAGAGACACAAGCACACCAAAAATGTAAAAGGCAAACTGACAACAGATCAGTGAATAATGATTCAGGACAAGGACATGTAGGAGACATGTTTGATGCACAAACCCATCGAGTCATTGTCAGAAAAGGAGACACGATTGTCCAAATATCCAAATATGTGAAGTTGTTAATATCATTTGTAGCCAGAGAAAAGCAAAATGACAGCCAGTGTCTCCGCTATTAAGACTGGGCAGAGGGGCTGGAGAGGTGGCTCATGGGTTAAGCCTCTGCCTTCCTGAGTTCGGATCCTAGATCCCACGTATAGATGCCAGGCGGAACCGGTGGTGGCCTACGTTTCCGGTCCTGGTAGGGCGGAGCCTGTGAATCCCGGGACAGAGTAAACAAGGAGGAGGTGGAGGCGTCCACGGTGGTTCCCGAATTCGTCCGTGGTTCTACACACCCACACATACATATATATATGCGCGTGCGTGCACACACACGCACACACACACGCACAATTGAATAAACAATAATAAAAAAAATAAAGTTTTGAAAAACTGGGCAGAGGGCTGTGGAGACAACTCAGGGGTTAAAGCCTTTGTCACATAAGCAAAAGGACCTGAGTTCAGATTCTGGATCGCATGTAAAAAGGCTGGGCAGAAATACAGGCGGTGGTCTCCAGCCCTGGAAAGCAGAGCCTGGGAAGGCCCGGAGCGAAGCAATAGGAGGCGGAGCACTGAAGGGTAATTCCCAGTGTCCCCTGGGGCCTCCACAGGCACACACACTCAAGTGCCCTTTTGTACATGTGTGCTCACACGTATGTGCAAAACAAAAGGATGGTACAGTCATGAATCTTGAACATTTTGCAGTAGTCAAAAAGAATGAGCTGATCTAAAAGCCACTTTGATACAGTTTTGGGCCACCAGGGAGTTACAGGCCGTGACGCAGAACGTGATTCGCTCACGTCCTCTCCTCACTTGTCCGTCTTCCGAGTCGTCACCATCTTGTCTTTGGTGACATCACTGCTCTGTGTGTCACGGCCGTGTCAACAGTCCTGTTCACCGCGGCCTCTGCTGCGCACACTTCCTTTCTGGCTGCAGTCCTGCAGTTAATTATTGCCTATTTTTATCTAGCAGGCCCAGCTCCGCCCGCAGTCACAAACCTCCTTTCAGTATCGGTTCAGGATGTCAGGTGTTTTCCCAACTTCCCTGTTCTGAGAATCTCTACAGTCTTTTCCTATGATCTGATCTCAGGGCTGCCCCATGCCTGGCGTGCGCTCGCATTTGTACGTGTGTGTGTCTGTATATCTGTGGGTGCGTATCTGTGTGTGTGCACAGAAAATCTATTTGCTGTACTTATAACAACCTTCCCACAAAATCTAAAGGAAGAAACAGACACTAAGAACAAGAGGCATTTAAACCTCAAGTAGACATGGCCAGAGAGAACTCATCCAGGACAGTAGAGTCAGTACAAAACAAACAGTATTGAAATCTGCCAGGGCTTTAAAGATGCCAACGCGCTGGAAAAGGCAAACACACCAAAATTACAACAAACCTCTCGACAAACCTCATAAATGCCAGGAAAATATAGGATCGATAAATTTTAAAACCATCTAAGATTATTATATCCAGTAAAAACGTTATCTTTGAAATCAGTGAAGAATTAAAGACATGTCGGTAGAATTAGTTCTCCAACGGAAAGCCATGCAGATCAGCTGACCAGGTTAAAAAATGACAACCGGCTCTCTGCATCCAAGGCTTGTGTCGCAGACACACACAGAAAGAAGAGGAATCAGTAGGCCAAGCCGCGGAGGCCGAGAGCAAACTGACACCTGACAGGCTCGCGGCAAAATCAGAAGTGCTAAGAAGGGCCCATATGCTAATGAAGGGCTAACTACCAAGAAAACATAGTTGTGAACGCACCACGCTGTGGGCTCCGGATTTCATAAACGAACACCAACAGACGTGGGTCACTGAAGCCGGGACGCGGCAGGAGTGGGAACCCCCAGCGCCATGTTCTATCAAGGTCGGTCAAGGTCAAGCAGACCGCAAGAGAGTTCCTCGTCACTCAAGACCAGAGCACCCCCCCAAAGCTACAGGATACATCCTCTTCTCAGCAGACCTCGGACCCGCCTCTAACTCCTAGCACATTTCAGGGCTGAAGATGTGGGCCTGGCGAGCTGCGTGACACGAGGCAGGCTCCACGGCCCCTCTGAACCTTCCAGATGGGTTAGGGTTAGCTAAGACTGGGGAGTGGGTGGCTCAGGGCATGGCACGCAGTACGCGCCCACGGTCGGGGCGTTCAGCCCAAGCCTGTTGGCTACGCTGTCTGCGGGTTCTCGGGGGATCCCAGGTCCCTCGCAGGGTGAAGGCCGAGGCTCCAGGGAGACCGTCCAGGCACAGCTCGGCACCCCGAATGTACGACGCCTGCCAACCGCTAGAGACTAGTGCGGGGTTGCGTCCTTAAGACCCAGCCGCCGGGACACGGGAGGGGCTGCGGCTCAACCGGCCCCACCCGTGGAGGAGGAGGACGGGGAGGGGGGACGGCGGGTGCACTCACTGCTTTCGATCTGCGCGCGTTGCACCAGGACTTGAAACTGGAGCCGCAGGATCCCCGGGTTGTGGGGATCCTGGTCGCAGCCCTGCAGGGACAGGTTGAAGTTCCCGGCCATGTTGCCCGGCTGCTTATCCCCCAGCTTGAACACCTCGGGGTTGGTGGTGGAGCCCGGAATGTAGTACTCCACGCGCTCCTCCTTCCTCTCGCAGTTGGAGAGGTTGAAGGCGAGGAAGGAGACGCTGGCCCGCAGGTGCTCGGGCACCACGAACTGCCACGTCATGAGCTCGTCCTCGGGGAAGCCCCCCGGGTAGTTGGCGGACATCAGGGTGGCTGAGCCTTCGCCCTCAAACACGGACTCGATGATGCACAGGCCTGTTGGGACAGCAGGAAGGAGGCGGCGCTGGGTGTCCGCGGCCCCGGGCGGCAGCGCTCCATTATATCGTGATGTGTTCACAGATAACTTTGGGGGGGCACAGACCCCATCGAAATGTAGCAAACTAACGAAAAACTGACCAGCCCTAAGTTTCTTGCTCTTGTCTCTAAAACAACTTAATCAGCTGAGTCCATGAAATCCTACTCTTTGTGATGCGACCACCAGCTCCCAGACTTCCTCTGATGCTCAATCGCCTCTCACGAGCCAGCGTTGGGGAGCAAAACAGTCAAGCGCTGCGTCGGTACCGCCAACGAGCTCATAGGAAGCATGCGGCGGAAGTCAGGGTGCCGAGGTTGGAGACGCAACGAGGTAGGCGTGTGGGAACGATTCCTCGCGTTTGGGGAACAGCAGCTAGGCATGGTTGTGTCCTCGGGTTACCCCGGCACTTGGGAGACTGAGCAGGTCGCTCTCAGCTACGTAGAGTTTGAAGTCTGCCTGGGCTACATGACACTCGCAACAAAAGACTCAGAAAAGGCAAAAAGAATCACCCTGCTTAACTGACAAGCGGGGTTCGCACAGGAGAGGTGGCTCATGTGGCTGTTGGAATGGTGGAATCCTCAGGACGAGCCATGGAATAGCTAACATTGCATCTGGAATGCTCTAGAAGACTGTTATTATTTGTTTTTTTTTTTTGGTATGTATGGTGCTAGAAAATTGAACCCAGAACCTCCCTCTCGCTAGAAGCACTGTACCCCTGAGCTTCATTCCCGGCCCACCCCGGAGCATCCTCCAAGTCCCGCCTTCCCCCCACACCCTCCGCCCGTGAGGAGGGAGGAGGTGCTCACGTTTTATGGAGGAACGGTTTGCGATGCTGAAGCCCGAGATGTTCCTGTGATGAAACCACGGCAGGTGTAAGGCCATCTTCACGCCCTCCTGCGTCTTGATGCGGGACACGGTGCCGTTGCTGCAGAAGGTCCCAATCTTGACCTCGGTGGCGTCGATGCGGCCGCTGATGGAATGCGTGACTCCATCAGGACAGCTCTCCCCCGGCCCGATCTGCCTCAGGCGAGGGGCGGAGAACTGCAGCTCGAGGCCGATCCTCTTGTGGGCCTTCACGTCCCAGACGTACGTTCTGTTGAGGGTGGGCAGCGTCCATGTGGGGGGATGAAGCTGGACCTCCCCGAAAGGACAGAGGCCTGACGTGCAGTCTGCAACACAACATAGCCACGATGGAGGGTGCCGTGGACCCGCGCTGCTCCCCGCCCCCTCTCCCCCCATCACAGTGCTTGGGGACCCCATAGGCAGGTCACCGAGTCCCAGCTGTTCACGGATCACCGGGGAAGAGTCACAGGCCCAGCCGACCTAGGCCAGCGGCAGGCACGAGAAGGCCCAGCACCTACTGCGCTGCACCGAGTGACCGCGGGTGATGCCATCGCTTGGCCTGGAACATTCTAGATTCTTCAAGCGACAACCCTGCCCTGGGCTCGGCTTCCTCCCGCCCTCTCCTGCTGCTCTCCCATTGGCTGCTTCCGGGGACTCCGGATGAGGGCGCCACGCAGGCCTCCTTCCAGGCCCTGCTTCCAGGGCTCCAGGGTGGCCTTCCCGAAGGAGACCTATGCCCTGGAGACGCGCACAGGCTTTAGGACACGTTGCTCAGTCCCGCCCTGCAGCTTCCTTTCGCTCCCCACGTCACTAGCACACGACAGAGCTGCCCGACGGCCGACCTGATGCTCAAGGGCCGCCTGCCCTGCCTTGCCAGAGCAAGGCAACAGCTGACCACATCCTCCGTGCGTTCAGTTTCCAGAGCCTTGTAAGACAACGCGCGTTACCATCAAGCAGGACATAGCAGAGAGCGGGTAAGGCTGCTTGGGGATCTGGCACGAAAAGGGTGTCCAAGGCCAGGCTGGGTGGACGCTCGGCTGGCGAAGCGTTTGCTGCACAGGCGCAAACGCCTGAGTTTGAGCCTCAGAATCCAGGTTAAAAACCCCAGGGCTGGGGTGGGCAGCTCGAGGGGTCTGGGCACAGCCAGGCCAGCTTATTTTGCAAGTTCTAATCAATGAGGAGCCTTGTTTCAAAACCAAGGAGGATGGCGCCTGAGAAGCCACAGGACACCCAAGGCTGACCCCTGGGCCTCTAATTCACTGAGAAAATACGGTTTTTGTACGTTACCTAGGCTCGCATGTCGTATCGCAGCGGCGCAAGTGTACCATGGTGAGTTCCTCTGCCTATTAGCTCTTTCCAGCATGTGAGGCAAAGCGTCACACACCACAGATCTTACGTTTCGGGCCTCGCCTGTGCTCTGTGAAGGGACCGTGTGGCCAAGTGACCACGGAGGATCTCTGGCCCCTGTCCTGCTCTGTCCTCGGCGGCTCCTCTCTGAAAGTCTCCCCGTGCTGCTCTGAGGTTCAACCACGAGCCCATGGGAAGTGCTCGGCCGCAATAGCCACTCGGAACAAGCTATGAGAGGGCAGCAGAGGAGCAACAGCAGAGCCTGGAAAAGGGGCGGTGGGGGGTGGGGCGTGTTGGGGGGACAGGACACGCCGGCAGCTCACGAGGTCAACTCACCAATGTTCTTCTGGACCTCGAGGACAAAGTACTTCTCGGGATCCCCACAGCTGAAGCTCACAATGTATTTTTCTCCAGGTTTGATGGACAGCTCACTCTTCTGCTGTCTGCCCGGGGCAATGGAGATGTAGCACAGCTTCGAGGGTGTGGCTGGGTTTGCCGGCCTGATGTGAACTGTGACGCCGCTTCCCGAGGGCGGACCAATCACAGACACCCCTGAAAGAAGGAGCAAGGGGGATGTGAGTGGGGGAGTCTGCAGACCTGCTGGAACCCCCTCCAGCTTCATCAGGGCGGACACGCCCTGGCTTCTCTGTGCCCTCCCGCTGGGCCTCAGAAGGAGACTGATGCGAAAGGACACAGCTGGGCCCTGCTCTCTGGGCAGGGACACAAACCCACCCTGTCCTTGTTCTGTTTGGCAGAGTATGTCCAGACCCTGTTTGTCAGCACTGATGGCAACAGGTGCGTCGCAACCCCTTCCCCAGTGAGTGGGAGAAAATCCTCCCGGAGCTGCTGCCGCCCGCCTGGGTGCTTTGTAGGCTGAGACCGTGTTCAGGACGCAGGAGACAGGGGACCCCGCCAGGTCCTTCCCCAAAATGAAAAGTCAAAAGGGGACAATGGTTGCCAGAGAAAGTCATGAGTATCCGTTATTTTTCGGCTCAATGCCTGGGAACCATGCGGTGGCAAGAGAGAATGGGGACTCCTGCCCGCTGCCCTCTAGCCGCCACACGTGTGCCTGGCATGCTTGTGCACACGCACACGCGCACGCGCGCGCGCACACACACACACACACACACACGCACACACACACGCCCTGTGAAATCAGCAGCAGCAGATCAGATCCATCTGGTCACAAGTGCTGAAGCCCAAGAACATTTAGCTCATATGTCTTTCCTCTTACGTAACCAACCAGCCATCATCCTCGAAAGGAGAAAACGTTACACTCGGGGGGAAAAGCAACCTCGGGCCTCCTGCCGGCTCCCGGCAACACCTCGATGAGGGCACACTCAGCTTAGAGGAAACAGAAGGGGCTTCTCTTCTGTTTTCTTTCATCTCCCCAGGACTTTTTTATTTCGCTGGTCTAAAAGTTAAAAAGATTTGGAGCCCAGCACGGAGAAACCCAGATAGTAACTCCCGGCTCTGGTGTGAATTTCAAGGGTCCCAGGCTGGAAGCGCTGCAGGAGGCTTGGGCCCCGGGGGGCTCCTGAGTCACACTGTCTCCAGCTCACTGCTGGCCCACTTCTCCTTATTAGGGTGTCTCCCCATACCTCAGCAACGCCTTCTCAGGTGGGGATTTCCAAAGGTCTTAATCACAGATGTTATTCAGCATCGCGACGCTCCGCAAGCTTCCCTGGCGGGTCCCCCCCCCCCCCCCCCGTTTCTTCGCAGCTCTGAATGACGGCGCAGGAGATAACAGGAGGGACGTGATCCGAGCAAGCACATCACTTCCGCCCAGGCTTGCAGAGGTCAAGCACGGCTGAAACACCTCCGGATGCGTCAGAACCGTTGTCTTCGAGCTGGGGGTGGCTCCTGCGGAGCTCAGCTCCCAGTCACTCTCTCTGTCCAATCACAATGCTCTCAGCGGAACCAGCCACGTCAAGGCTAGGAGCCTGGTATGGAGCCCAGCAGGGGCTCCCAGAGGGTTAAGGCGTGTAAGTGTGAATCGGCGGGGCTGACCAGTCATGGCTGCGTGGGAGTCAGACTCCAAAGCAAGCACATGAGACAGTCGCGGATGGGCAGAGAAGCCCCGTGCCCGCTCAGGAAGATGTCCCGCGCGGATCCGGCTCCTAACGCAGTGGGTTCACCGACCGGTGTTTCCTGATTCAAGCATCGCCCACATTTCCTGGCTTGGTGATCAGCAAATAACTAAGCGACTTGCTTCATGGGCTAATCGTAACACACTTACTCCCACGGATGCTTGCTTACAGGAAGGGATGCCACCAGAATCCCCCCAGATGGGCTTACAGGATGGCGGGAGGCGCGTGACCCGCGGGGAGCCAGGTGCTCTGAAGACACTCATCCGTCCGTCAGCTGGGTGGGCGTGGCAGCCGAGGAGTGGGTGGGCGTGGCGGCCGAGGAGGCTTTCGCGAGAAGCACCTGCTGGCCTCAGAAAACAAGCAGGAGAGGCAGGAAGGGCGTCGGGAGAGCAGGCGGAGGATCCGCAGGAGGCAGCGGCTGAGGGCTGGGGAGACGCTCGGTAAAGGACTGGCTGGGGCGCCCAGGACCCGAGTTCAATCCCCAGAGTCCCTGGAAGCAGCCCGGGAGGCACCTCAGCAGGGGGCGGAGGAGCCCGGGCTTCCTGGCCTGTCAGCCTGGCTGAGAAAGGAGAACCCGTCTCAGCCATGGAGGAGGAGAGTGACGGAGCAGGACCTGACAGTGACCCTCGGTCTCTACACACATGCACACGTGCCACACACACGTACACATGCCACATACATATACGTGCCATGTACACATGCACACACGCCACACACACGTACACATGCCACACATACATATACGTGCCATGTACACATGCACACACACACACACGTACACATGCCACACACACATACACATGCCACACACACACATATACGTGCCATGTACACATGCACACACGCCACACACACGTACACATGCCACACACACACATATACGTGCCATGTACACATGCACACACGCCACACACACGTACACATGCCACACACACACATATACGTGCCATGTACACATGCACACACGCCACACACACGTACACATGCCACACACACGTACACATGCCACACACACACATACGTGCCATGTACACATGCACACACGCCACACACATGTACGCCACACACACATATATGCCACAGACATGTACACACGCCACACATGTACACGTAAACGTGCCACACATGTACATGTGCCACAGACACGCATAGATGCCACACACATGTACACATGCCACACGCGTATACACACCACACATGTAGATGTGCCATGAGCACACATGCCACATACACATGTACACTTGCCACATGCACACATGCTCCATACAGATGTGCATGTGCCACATACATGTGCACACATGCCACACGAGTGCACACATGCTGCATACATGTACACACACGCCACACACACGTGCACACGCCACATACACGCATATTCCGCATGCATAAATGCTATGCACACATAACACACACACGTGCACACATGACTGGAGAATGCAGCTTCCTGGCTGGGCCGTGGGCTCTGGCTGAGCCAGGCCAGGAGGCCGCCGTGGTGCTGGCCGTGGCGCGTGGCCCTCCCTCCGTGGGACTGGCCCATCTTCACAGCCCTGCGTGAGGCAGAGTTCAGACCGATTGCGCTGCCTACGCTGTGCCTGGCTTGGGTTAGTCGCTCAGCTTCCCTGGACCTGCTTTTCTTCTACAGAAAATCCTCGTGAGGCCCAATGTGTCGCCTTCCTAGAAAGTACCCAGGGAGCTGCTGGGGCCGGTCAGCACGTGCTGCCGTTCCCGTACAGGGCAAGCATGCCCACCGCCAGCGCAGGCGATGGCACCAGGGACCCGCGTTCAGGGCCAGGCTAGCACAATCGGTCTGGTGAGCTGAGCGCCCAGAGTCCTTACTGGTGAGGGGGGCTGGGCGAAGCTGGTCTCCAGGGTAGACTCTGGCTGGTGTGAGCGCAGCCTCGCCCTGCCCTGCCCGCCCTGCCCTGCCCGCCCTGCCCTGCCCGCCCTGCCCTGCCCACCGGCTGGTGAGGCCTCGCAAACATGCTGACTCAGCGCTCTAGCTCCGACTCTGAGACGTGACTTCACGTCCCTGTGTGCTGAGCGCTAGAGGCGCACCCCAAGGACCACGCTGAGCGACCCCACACATGCCACCTAGTTATCCAGTATGTAGGGGTGTCACGGCCAGCGTGCCCCAATCCCACAGAGTGTGCTGCGGGCAGGTGGCACACCGTCACCCCACCAAGCCAGAGTACTTAAGTATTTAGAAGGCAGTTGAGAAAACTAGTCCAGATGCCCTAAGTCTACTGTGGACTTGGCCAGACCTGGGTACAGTTGGATACCCCGAGGTGTGGTTCTCACCGTCCAGAAGACTACAGAGATCAGCCCTCGTGGAAACAGCTCCTTTCACGTAAGAAAGAACTAAACCATGGAGCATTTCAGAGACCGCTGAGCCTCCCTGGACAGGAGCCCCGGGTCCCACCTCAACGACACCAAACGCTGCGCGTTGTGCCAGGCGCCATGCTGACCCTCAGTGTAAAGACCCCCACCACCACACAAGATTTGCTCTCACGCCAGTCTCCAGGAAGGCTCAGACTGGCTGAGGAAGTGGCTCAGGCTTCGTGACTAAGAGCACGAAAGGCCCGACCACAGCGGCCCGACCCTGAGCCCAGGGCGCAGTAAGTGAGTTCTTGTAAGTTCCAGGAATTCCACACACAGCCAAAATCTTTTCTTTCTCCCTTTTTTGCATGTATGTGCATGTATGTGCATGTATGTGCATGTATGTGCATGTATGTGTACCAGAGGGCAAGTTGATGGCTGTGTCCCTCTGGAGGCCCAAGGGTGACTTTGGAATCATCCTCGATTGCTCTGCCTCCTTTTTGCTTTGCTCAAATTCCATCAGTCCTCTGGGACTAGATGAGACCCCACGTGTCCTGGCTGTCCTGGGTGTGAAGGTTCTCCCCAACAGAAGGGAGGCCAAGCAAGACCCCACAGCCATGCCAGCGCCCACCGCGTTCCCAGCATTGCAGGCCTTTGGAACTGCAGGGCAAACCTCTCCTCTTGGAAACGCGGAGATGCTGGATGCTTACCACCTAGCCAGGGGCCTCAGGAGGAAGCTGGGGTGGCATTTTAGACCCGTGTTCTCATGAGCTACTAAGGGAATCAGGTACTTTTGGGAGGAAAATTGTAATTAGCACAATTTTAAAGCGTCCTTTTGTTTCAGCTCAGACTTTTGAAAAAAAACGGTATGTTGAGACGTCCCTCTCCAGCGTCTTTATTGACACAAGCTGGAGAGGCCCCTAAGTATCTGGTCCGCCATCTTAACTTTGCATGTACCCCAAGACCTCGGGTTAGCAAACCTGAAAATGCACCCACCGGTCTCCTTGAGCTCTGACAATCTGCGCATGCTTGGGAGTGGACTCCTTCACCGAGCATGCTCAGGCGCGTGCCCACCACTAAAGCACTTCGCTAGGTGACGACGCCTTGCAGTTGCTCCTCCCACTCAATGCTTCCAGACGACACGCACATGCACCTTAAGCAGGAAGGGCAGGGGCGCTAGGCCAGCATGCTGGGAAAGGCACGGTCTCCGCAGACGCTGAGGCCGCTCAGGTGACTTCCGGCTTCGTGGAAGCACAGAAAGCAAGGGGCAGACTGCCAAGGCAGATTGCTAGCCGAAGCAGGGCGGGGCTTCCCGACCTCAAGGCCCGCCCCCTGTGACCTGCCCCTCCAGCTCCACCTCGTGAAGTTGCTGCGCAAACAACAGCTAAGGGTGCAAACAATGAGCTGGTGAAAACTCATTCAAACCATGACAGTAAGTAAAGGCTCCCCAAATAACCCTCCCCTCCCCTCCCATGTTGTTCTTTGTTAGAGTGCATGTTTTGAAAAGATCTCCCACCTTCTGCTTACGTGATGCAGGTAACGAATCTTTTCCCTTCCTTTACTGACAGTGCTCGTTTATGGCTTTGCGCTCTCCACCCGACTGCATTTGTTCACATACACGCCGAACACTGCAGGTGGTTCCACCCAGCACATGGGCACAAGATCGCCCTGAGAGGCCAGAGCAGACAGGAGGCTGGGGAGCCGGCAAGGCTATGCCCAAGGGAGGCAGAAGCCCACCATGACTTGATGCTGGTGAAGGCCGGCTCAGGCCACGGTCACTCAAAGTCATTTTGCTACAAGCTGCTGTCCAAGCCAGAGGCCACCAAGCACAGACAGCAAAGCAGGAAGAACCTCGACTTCCAGAGTCACATCCAGGGACCTCGGTGCTTAGGGGACACCCAGTTCCCACCATCTCGGAACACAGACCCGAGTTCTCTTTAGACCCGTCATAACTTCAGGACGATGACAGAGATCACTAAAAACCAAGTTCCCACCGCAATGTTGAGAAGACTGTGTGAGCATGGTGTCCAGACCACGCGTGCACCCTGCCCAGTCCACGCCTGCACACTGCCCAGTCCACGCGTGCAATCTGCACGCGCCACATGCGCACGCCGCCCAGTCCAGCTCTGTGACACTTGATGGAAACAGGACTGTTATTAGCATGAGTTTATCTCCCCCCTTCATCCTGAACGCCTAGCAAAGGCAATTGTTTTTCTGTGGTGTGTTATTTACCTTCTAAAGTCACTGAACGAAACCATCTTCGGAAAGCACATTAGTGATGGACGTCTGCTAGGCTTGGGACTGAAATCACCTCCCGAGGTGGTGAAAGGTTTTCAGGGAGCCACCCAGACAGACCCCTCTGTAGTGTTTCCCTGTTCATGATCAAGAGCCTGGTTGTATGCGAGACGCGTGCCCCGGCGAGGCTGGACCGGCGCTAAAGGAAGCGGATCCATCCACGCGTCTCAACTCTCAGGGTCGCCAAGGCACGGACATGACCCTAACGCCAGTGGAACCGAGCAAGCCACGCCCGGTGGAGCAGAGATTTCAAAGAGGACAACCAGTTCCCGGAGGAGGTAATAACAGACCCTGGACCGAGGGAACAACCAGGTTAAACCACAAACAACTCGGCCGCTGACCACTCAGCATAATTCATGGCAGCTGAAGGCAGCAAGACCGCTTCGTATCTCAGCCACATTCCACGCAGCGCCTGACCGGCTCATCCTGTCTCGCGTGGGCAGTGGCAGAAGAGACACACACAGACCACAGCCCCAGGCGTCCCTTCCCCACCCACTAAATATTTAGGTTCCTAAGTTTCCACCTTCTTTTCTGTTTCTAGCTTTTCCCCTCCCTCCGCCTGTCCTTCAATTAATGAATTACTTAGGTAACTAATTACTTAGGGACAGTCCTTACCACAGCTAGGCTGACCTTGAACCTGATCCACTCGTATGTGTCTGGATTGCGCACCATCGTGCCCGGCAGTAGACGCCTTTCTAAATTTCGAAAGCACACCACGGGATTACTGGTGATCCACAGCCTGGGGCTCTGTCAGTCCCTCGGGCCTCAGGCCTTGGGGTATCTTGTCTTTGTCTTGTTCTGTCTGCAGAAGCCATATCACACACCTTCACTGCGAGTTTGTGTTCTGCCTTCAGCGGCACTCAACACACCGGGACAGCACTGACTATAAAAGGCAAAATAGGGAAGATGTGTCTGCCAAATAGAGAGTGAGTACTCTACCAGAATTTGTAATTCCATCTCTTATTTTCTTCTAAAACACATTCAAAGATCCTGATCTAACAACCAGAGTCTACACGACGCTGAGCCCTCGGAGAGCCAAGCGGGCAGAGCGCACAGAACTGAGTATACAGGAGGCGCCAACAACTGCAGAATCCCCAGGTCTTCCCAAGATGGTGAGCGCAAGAGCAGGACTCACCGAGCCTGCCAGAGCTACGCCCAGATGTCAGAAACACAAAACAAACAAAATGAATGTGCAGTCGGCTCTTTAGTTGTTTTGTGGGGAAAAGCAACTTAGCTATCAAGTTCTCAGTCCACAGTAACTGAACACTCTGCCTTTCCACATAACATTCTTGGTTGTTTGTTTCTCAGATGGGTTTGTGGTAGTTAGTTGCTGATGTCAACTTGGCAATTGAAGACTTGAGCTCTGGGCACGTTTGTAAAGAGTGAGCAGTTGAGCCCTGAGCAAGCCTGCAGGAGATTGTCTAATTGATGGGGGGGAGGAAGCCAGGGGGGATCCCAGGGCGGGGAGGACCCCTTAGGAGGTGGATGAAATGGAGGGAGCTGGTTAAGGAAGTTGGTGTCTTTGGTGGACTTTGACAGACGCGCTGTCTGGCGAGCGAGGTTCGCCCCTCTCTCAGCAGCCTGGTGGATACGCTGTGGCCTGTTTTCCTTGGCC
This sequence comes from Typhlomys cinereus, assembly GCA_023101885.1. Lineage (NCBI taxonomy): Eukaryota > Metazoa > Chordata > Mammalia > Rodentia > Platacanthomyidae > Typhlomys > Typhlomys cinereus. Next base: position 975,754 of record JALPQD010000097.1, read on the forward strand.
TGTACTGGTGCGAGCTCTCCTGCCGGCTGGAGGAAGAGCTGTAACGGGACACTCGTAAGCCAAGAGTGAACCCTTGGCTCTTCCCGAAGCAGGTTTGCCATTGATTTGTCAGCAACGTGCAGAGTGGCTGTAGGAAAGATGGCTCTAGGGTCAATCTTTGCTTTACAAGCAGAGGACCTGAGTTCAGATCCCTGGAGCCCATGTAAAAACGCTGGGTGGAAATGGTCGAGGCCAGTCCTGGCAGGCAGAGCCTGGGAAATCTGAAAGACCAACAATAAGGAAGTAGAGCAATCCAGGATGATCCCTGAAGTCACCCTCGGGCTCCACAGGTGCGTACAGAGTGCCATTTCACCCACCCACCCACACAGGCGCGCACACGCACACACACCCCTACACACACACACACACACACTCCTATACACACACACACTCCTACACACACACACCCTACACACACATACCCTACACACACACTCCTACACACACACACACACCCCTACACACACACTCATACACACACACACTCATACACACACACCCTACACACACACACCCTACACACACACCCCTACACACACATACACCCCTACACACACACACACCTCTACACACACACACACCCCTACACACACACACACTCCTACACACACACCTACACACACACACCCGTACACACACACACACTCCTACACACACACCCTACACACACATACCCTACACACACACTCCTACACACACACACACACACCCCTACACACACACTCCTACACACACACACTCATACACACACACACCCTACACACACACACCCTACACACACACCCCTACACACACACACCCTACACACACACACACCCCTACACACACACACACTCCTATACACACACACTCCTACACACACCCACACACCCCTACACACACACTCCTACACACACACACTCCTACACACACATACCCCTACACACACACACTCCTACACACACACTCCTACACACACACACCCTACACACACACACCCTACACACACACACACCCTACACACACACTCCTACACACACATACCCCTACACACACACGCTCCTACACACACACACCTCCCAACAAGTATGCAAGGCACACACATGTACACATCCCCTACACATACCCCTTACACATGCACACACACACATTCCCTACACACCCCTTCACATGTACACACACGCACATGCACACACCCTCAAATATGTACCTATAGGCACACACACACACACACACACACACACACACACACACACACAAAGTTGTCCTCTGACCTCCATGTGCAAATGATGGCATGATCTCTTTTTCTTTCTCACACACACGATAGTTAATAAATGGAAGAAAATTTCAAAAGGGCTCAACTGCATCTGGTTGTGGTCAGCTTCTACTGCACATGCATGAAAAGCAGCCAAAGATGCAGCCCAGGGCCTCTGCATGCCAAGCAAGTGCCCCGCCATTGGCTGTGTCCCCAGACCCCATACTGTAGCCTACAGGATGACCCAAGCACTGTTGTCAACGGGAAGCACAGCTCCTGTGTTCCCAGAGGAGCGAGCTTGCCTCTGGTAGTTTGACCCAAGGCTCAGGTATCTGATAAGATCTGCAGCTACTTCCAGCTGTCTGGAGGGAGTCCTCACCTCTCAGCAGCGACTAAAGGCCACGGCTTGCCTGGCTCGGCTGCAGGGAAGCGCCAGCTCTGGGTTCACCTGCGGGCACGTCCTCCCACCGCCTCTGTGTTCACGAGGAAGCTGCAGTTCTGCGGGGGCTGCTTGGGCGTTCCCACTCCTGTCTCCAGGGCGACAAGCACGCCACTGCTTGAGTGCTTAGAACCCGTCTGGTCAGTCCTTGGTCAACAGGAAATTCATGTATGAGGGGCTGTTTGCTCACAGAGTGTTTAAGAACTTGTTCTAAATGTCGAGGAAAGCGACCTGTAGCTTCTAATCTAGCAGATCCACTTCCAGGAATTCCCCTCCTAGACGCCAGTGGGTGAAGCTCTGCTCCCAGTCTCCCAGGGGAAGCGGCTTTTGCAGACCCGGCGACCTAAATGTTCCTCAGTTGCTCTGACCGATCGTCACTGTCCAGAGTAAGGAGGGATGGGCTCTGGCCAGCAGGGCTGAGCAGATTACACACACGCCCCCTCACCCCCACCCGGGCCAGCCTGCAGTGCTGACACACATGCCCTCGCCCCCCCCAGCCTGCAGTGCTGACACCCCCCACCCGGGCCAGCCTGCAGTGCTGACACACGCCCCCCAGCCTGCAGTGCTGACACACGCCCCGCCCTCCAGCCTGCAGGTGCTGCTCTTCTATTCTGAACCTCAGGTCAGCCTTAGGGTGGTTGGGCAACCCGCGCGGACCACGTAGCTAATAAGAGATGGACGGGGTCAGGATCTGAACCTAGCAGTTACCCAACCATCCTGCAGCTGCTAACTCGGCAGGAGGGAGGCACAGGCTGCAGGCCGGGGACGGCGCCAGGCTTGGGATGGCGCCCGCTTGGGAAGCTCAGGAAGACGCGGGAGCAGGGACAGCCGCAGCCAGGAGTTGCAGGCGCAGCTGTGTGTGAAGTTGGCAGGGGTCTCTTGGCTCAATATCATGAAGCCGCCATCAACGCTGGGGGTAAACACATGCGTTCCCTTCTCCCAGGAGACCGCTCTGCACCGACCACAAAGCTGGACCCGCCAGCAGGAGGCACTGGGGCTCCCGCTTCCCTCCGCCTTTGTCCAGCAGAACCCCAGCCCTGTGCCCCAAGCCAACGGAACTGCCAGCATCGCCCCGGGAGGTTTCCGGCATGATCAGCGTTCCTGCCAATGCCATTCCTTCCTGGACACCTGGACACGTGGTCGTGCCCCGCACAGTGCCACCGAAGCACAGAGCAAGGATGCTGTCGTCTCCCCTCCGCAGGGCCAGCCCAGCCCCACCGGTTCCCGGGGCAGCCTCTAGGGCGGTTTCTCTCCTCTCCTCCCTCTTCCCTCTTCCTTTCTCTCCGGTTTCTCCTCCCTGCTGTCTTCTTTCCAAGGTCACTGCCAGTCCCAGGAAGCAGTGAATGAGGGTGTGGAGGAATTGGCAGAAATGCTCTGCTGGAGGCCCAAGATCCTGTCTTAAGAAGCCCTGGTGGCGGAAGTATGGCTCACAGCTGGAACCGTAGCATTCGTGGGGAAGAAGGAGCAATGTGGCTCCAGGTCAGTCTGGAACTTAGCCCGGGCGACAGCATAAGACTCTCTCTCTGTGTATATATCTGATCTCCACAAAGCCAACTGTTTCAAGAGCCGAGGCTTGAGGAGGTTTCCTGACTTCTCGGCTGTTCTTGCCTCTTCCCCACAGCTGGGCTGCACGCCAGCTTCCATTCCAGCTGTGTGGGTCTGCGTCTCTGACTTGCAGTCAACTGACCAGCAGCAAACGGACAGTGACCAATAGCAGCTTGCAGTCCTTGCCTGGGAAGATGTCCAGTGCTGGATCCTGGGGTCTACTCCTCTCCTGCGGCTTGGTGCAGGGGAGCACAGACAGGGGCCATCTCCCGAGGATGGCAGAGCTGAGAGGTATAAAGCACCAGGGTCCCCATAAGTGCCCGTAACTGGGGAGACAGCCCGGTCGGTAGCCTTGCAAGCATGAGGACTTAAGTTCAGCCCCAGAATCCGGCTGAAAAGCAGGCACAGTGATGGGCAGCTCTACTCTTAGCACCACAGAGGCAGAGACAGGCGGGCGCCCGGCCTGATGGTGAGCTGCAAGTCCGAGACTTGTCTCCAAATATCAAGGTGGACACCCCCTAAGGAATGAACGGCGCACGAGGCTGTCCCCTGGCCTAGAAGTAAACACTGCCGTGTGTGATACGTGCCTTGGGGCTGGCCTGAGGGCAGCTCAGGGCGTTCTACACCAGAACCATCAGGCTTGGTGTGAGAGTGGACCCAGCATCCACTCGAGCACGATGTCATGGATGCCCAGGCCCGAGCGCGGCCTCCTCACTGGCATTCTGAAGTGGCCCAGAAGGACGGGTGTCATGGTTTGTCAAGCCATGTGAGTGTCCCCCACAGGCCCATGTGCTTGAATCTTTAATTGTTGGGGAGGTCACTGCACCTTTAGGAGGCGGAGTCAGCTGGAGGAAGGCAGCCACAGGGGGTGGGCCTTGCTTAGCCCCGCCTAATTTGAGTTATCTACTCTGGCAGTTTTGCAACTCCCGGGCTCCGAGATGCCTGCAGCGACTTGTGATGCCTGCAGCAATGCGTGATGCCTGCAGCAACGCGTGATGCCTGCACGTCTTAGGCCGCCGCCAGCCATGTCGTTCCCACCTCGAAGGATTGCATCGCCTCTTTGGAACCATAAACTGAGTATAGAGCTTTCTTTCTCCCCTTAAGTTGCTTGAGTTTGAGTGTTGTCTCACAGCAACAGAGCAGAGTAACAAAACATAGTGTCTCAGATGTGACAAGAAGTTCGCAGCAAAGGACAAAGGCATGTGCTGGGGTGGTCGTAGGTGGTCATAGCAATGCAGACCACTAGGGTTTTTAAAGCAATTTCACAAAAGCCACCTGGAGGGGATTCTGCTTTTCTGATAAGCTTGGGAGACTTGGATTTGGGAAGGATTTTTGAGAGGCAGTCGAGAGGAAACTTCTAGAATCGCTACCGAAGCTGAGCTGTGTGTAATCCTGGTACTTGGGAGATGCAGGAGTGGGTCGGGAGTTCAAGCTCAGTTCAAAACCAGCCTGGGCTACATGAGAGAGACACTGTCTCAAACACCTAAGCAAACAAAAATCACAAGCACAGAATTTTTGCAAGTAATTGAAACCATAAGGAAAAAGAAAAAAAACCTGAACAAGCGCCAAGCGCTGTTTTTATGTCTCTAAATACGGGCTGGTTCTGGATGCAGACCGTCTCGAAGCTGACCAGCCAGCACTGTCTGTGGGAGTCTGTGAGTTCAGCTGGGCTGCTGTAGACGGTCCCATCATCTGGCTGGGAATCTCCCGCTTGGGGAAAGAGGGAATCTGAACACAGACCCGACATACAGGTCCACGCGTTCTTACCGCCTTTATCTGTATTTTCTCAGGAGAAAGCAGTCTCCTTTTTACAGCTTGCATAATTGTGAAACTTGTTTCCTCTATCAAAGCTAAATGTCTGTTTTAGAAATATATATTTATAGCTTTAAACACAACTTGTTTTGGCGTGTGTGTTTGTTTGCAGGTGTGTGTACCGAGGTATGTGAATGGGTGCGCCTGTGGCGGTCCCAGGTGCCATCAGGAATCATCCTGGATTGCTCCGCCTTGTTGCTTTGCTCTGGGGTTTCCCAGACTCTGCCTTCCAGAGCTGGGATGGCAAACCACCACCACCCCAGCAGGTTTACTTACATGGGATCTGGGGATTGGAACTCGGGTCTTTTTCCTTCTGAGAAAAAGACGTTAACCCTTAAGTCATTTCCCCAACCCCCAATACAACATTTTAAGCAAGACATACAGAAAGTCTCAAGCTGCATTCCATGTACAGTGGGGTCAAGGTCAGAGGCCAGTGGAGACCCCCAAGTGTCCACAGAGGAATGCAGCCTCCGCCTGCGATGTCACGTTTACAGCCGAGTGATGTCCCGGTGATGCCGGATGCTCCTCACATATGGCACCGGTTGTTCATTGCAGTGGGCAGCTTCCTGCTTCACCGCGTGCGTGTTCAGAAACTGCTGGAGGCCCTGCATTCTGGGCCAAGGGTTGCTACAGTTTCTCCAGCGTGAAATGAGACTGGGGCGCTGGGGTCTCCGCGCGGGCTCTGGAGATGGGAAGGCCGACGCTATGAGCCAGGGTACAGCGCATGGAAGGGACTCGGGCGGAACACGTTCCTGCGCTGCGCTGGTGCGACCGGAGCAGCAGGTATCGTGAGCTTTGAAAAGGTGTTTATTATTTAATGGTGCGCACATGTGCGTGTGTCCCACTGCATGTGTGAAAGGCAGATGTCGACCTTGAGAACCTGTGGTTCTCTCCACACACCACGTATGCTCTGGAGTCAAACTCCGGTGCCATTACTGGCTGAACCACTTAACTGGCCGTGTCATTTTTCAGGCGCTCTGACCCGGGTGTCTGCCCACATGGGCAAGGGTGAAGAGCAGCGCTAGTAATTGAAGCTTCGCCACAGAACACAAAACTGCAATCAAACCAACCCAAACCATGTGCCAGCTGCAAATGCGAGGCTGTGAGGAGGTGAGACAGGGACCCAGCTTTCCCTGCCTGGTTGTCTAGAATGTTCCCGTCTCCCCAGAGATGGACTAATTACAAGGTTATGGTAAGTGGTTTGGAATAACTTAATCGTGGGATAATTTTTATAGTTTAGGGTGATAATTAAAGGGTGTGAACTCCTCTCAACCAATAAAGCCGAGGGCCTCGGCCACAGGTCCCCACAGTGGAGGTCTGGTGGCCCCCACTGCCCCACGCACACTGACCTTCCCCTTCCCCCTCCCACTCTTCGAGCCCCCATGAGCCATGCCAATGAGCAGAGATGATGCTTGCGTGCAGGCCGGGGGTCTCTGTTTCAATAGATTAGAGTGACTGTAGAGTAACTGGCAATAATATCATGAATAGAACAAGAAGTCCTCTGTGACTGAAGATGACCCTGAGATGAGCTTAAAGCTAATGGGGAACCACACACATCTCCTGGTGATCCGTGGGGTGCTGGGGGTGCTGGGGAACTCCACTTCCTGCCAGCAAAAAGCCTTCCAGTCAACAGCCTGATAGGGCCTCATCTGAAGATGTACACACACACATGCATGAACACACACACATGCATGCACAATATACACACATGCATGGGCAAGGCATGCATACACACATGCATGCATACATGTGCGCGCGCGCACACACACACACACACACACACACACACACACACGGTAAACACAGGGTTCACTTAATCCATCTGTTCATAGTTTTGGAAAACCCAGTGGTGGCAAGAATGTGGTCACTGCCCTGAGGACGGCACCCCTGGTTCTTGGAAAGCGCTCAGCGTGAAGTTTTAAAAGGTTATTCTGATTCGAGGGGCTGGAGAGGTGGCTCAGGGGTTAAGCCTCTGCCTTGCAGGAGGAAGGTCCTGAGTTCGGATCCTAGACCCCGCATATAGACACCTGGCGGAAGGGGGGGAGGCGGCCTGCGCTTCTGGTCCTGGTAGGGCGGAGCCTGTGAATCCCGGGGCAGAGTAAACAAGGAGGAGGTGGGCGGTCCATGGTGGTTCCTGAATTCGTCCGTGGTTCTACACACACACACACACACACACACACACACACACACACACACACACGCACACACACGCACACACGCACACGCACAATTGAATAAAAACAAAAATCTGTTATTCTGATTCGAATCCTGCCGGATCTCGCAGGCGCAGCCCGCCCAGTCCTACGCTTCCCTGACTCTTCTGAGGTCAGGTTCACCGTTAAGAGAGTTCAGGGGTGCGTCAAGCCCATGGACCCTGATGGGCGCTGATAACTCTTCTCAGGACCCCCATGTCAGCCAAACCAGGACACTGACAAGTCCCCTTCCAGTCGCTGAAGTCCTCTACTTGGCAGCAGAGTGACCGTCACGCACGAAGCGAGTCACACTGGAAAGGCTTCCTGGTGTTTAAACAGCAGTTTCCAAGGCTCGGTCAAGGACTTGGGGTGGGAGTGGCTCCAAGGGAGCTCCGAGGCCCCAAATGGCGGCCCTCTCAGGGTGCGTTAACACTGTGTGAACTGGCGTCCCCTGAAGAAGCCAGACCACCAGAAGACCCTGTAGACCAGTTGGGTGTTCCTGATTGTGGAAAGCTGGAACGCTGCAGATCCAGAGCAAACATGGTCTCGGTTATTTTTAGTCCCTGGGACCCTAGGGATCGCTGTACCGGCCTGGCGTACCTCCCACTATTAGGTAAAACCTTTTTGCAAATATTAACTCAGGAGATCATTAGCTTCCACCAACCCAAAAGCTAAGGATAACATCAGAGACCCACGACAGGGGTCTCTTTCCTGCTATCACTTTCTATTTCCTAGGTACTTCAATTTACTTTTGTTCTGTGACTCCAGTAACCCGCCTGTACGTTGGGCATGACACACAAGTCACGTCATTCCTATTGGCTCAGAATAAACCGTCTCTTATTTTCTCGGGGACAGGTCAGGACAGGCTGCGGACTTGCCTCAAGGATGCCTTGACCACAACCCAACCATCCCTATGTGTCACCTGTCTGGCAGGGCTGAACCCTCTTCTGTTACACATATTCATCCCTAACCCACTGTCATTCTTATACTGACTGTTTTTTAAGACAAGCCTTATACAGCCCAAGATGGCCTCAAACTCAATACATAATTGAGGGGGAACCATGAACTTCTGATCTGCCTGTTTCTGCCTCCAGAGCAGTGGTCCCAGGTGCATACAACACCTGGCTCATGGGCTGGGATCAACCCCGGGCTTCGAACACGCTGGGTGAGCACTCTGCAACTGAGCCAGGTCCCCGGTCCCTTAAGCCGACTCTTCAACATTGAAATTTCGTTCTTTAGATTGTAGGATCGTAGGATTATGGATTCTTACACTTAAAACAGAATTCTGGGGCAAGATGGCTTAGTGGGTTAGTCTGCGGTCACTCGCTGAGTCTAGTGGCCTGGGGAAGAGGGAGCCCCGACTTCTGCAGGCCGTCTTCAGACTCCCACACTAGCGCCATGGCATGTAAAAATGTGCGTGCTCTCTCTTTCACACACACACACACACACACACACACACACACACTACATAATTGCCAAAAAAAAAAAAAAAAAAAAGTCCGGTACTAAGAAAGTGTAGCGGGGCCCACACCTGAATGAACTCTGGCACTGCAGAGGTGGGGGAGGAGGTCACCTTGGATTGTTCAAGAGCCCACCGCCAGGACAGAAATGATAACAAAACAATCAACAGATAACCCACTAAATTCCACATGCAGCGCTTCCAAGTGAGAACTTGATTTTTTTCTGTTTACTATGAAGCAATGTCCCCTCACGCTAGACAAAGGCGTCAGGAAGATTTCCTGGCTGGCACTTATAAGGAAGCCGCCACCTCTCACCCATGTTCAACCTCATGGGTTTCTGTTTTTATTTCTTCACTTAAATTACGCGGATCAACGGTCTGTCGGAAACAGTAGACATTGCAAATGCCACCGCATACCGCCACCCCCCCACATACACACACATGAATCTGTGCGAGTCTCAGGAGGGACTTAGCGCCTAGTTCCTTCCAGAAGAGACAAGAATGTCCACTCCGGGAGGTGAGACACTCTGGGCCGCGGCACGTGTCTCCCTGGCTCAGCTCTCCCGGGCTGGGCAGTGCCCGCTCCCGACCGCGCCTACACGCAATTCGCACCGGATGGACCTGCGCTTGGGAGCCGAAGTCCACCGTGGCGGGGTGGGACCCGTCGCGTCTCTCCGTCTCCACCCCGCTGTCCTTTCGGATTCGCAATGCGTCCCCGGGAGTGACCGAGCGCACCGACAGGGAGGAGGGGGGCTCGGCGGAGCACCGCGCCTCTCCCCATCGCGGGGTGGGGGACAGGGAAGAAAGCTGGTCCGCGTCCTTTCCGGTGGCCCCAAGAATCCCAGCAAAGCCTCACGGGCGCACGGCCTCCCCACTCCCCCGCCCGCGCCGGTCCATCCAAGTCCCGGACGCGCCCACGTGCCGCGGCCCGCGACCAGGGCGAGGTCGCGGGAATCCGGGAGGGTCCGCCGCTGTCCCGTAGCGTACGGGGTGCGCGGATCGCCGTCCTCCCCGAGTCCCCGCGCCACGCCCGCGGGATCGCGCGGCCCCCAGCCCTCGGCCTCCAGCCCTCGCCGCCTCTGTCGGGGGCGGCCGCCCGCACCTACCTGCCGCGTCCAGAACGCGCGCCGCGCACAGCAGCAGGACGCTCAGCAGCGCGCCTGCGACCCGGCGGACGCGGCGGGCCATGGCTCTGGGCGCCTCGGCCTCCGCGGGGCGCGACTGTGGCCGGTGGCTCCCAGCCGCCCGGCGCCGGGCACCGCTGCCGCGCCCCGCCCCGCGCCTCACCTGCGCGGGCCACGGCCCCGCCCCGCGCCTCACCTGCGCGCCGGCCACGGCCCCGCCCTGCGGGCGAGCGCGGGTCACCCGCTCTTTCTCCCGGGCCTCCTCCCCTTCCTGCCTCGGCCACCGCGTCTCCGCCCAGGTGCCGGCCCCGGCATGTCGCGAGTTCCTTCCCTTGCCCTGTGGCCTTGGGGCGGGCTTGTCCTCACCTTCTCCAGCAACCTAATCCAAACGTGGGGAAGCCAGTCGTGCTTCCCTAGCTGTCCAGATGTGCCCGACCAGCAAGCGCTGACCTTGGCTCTCCCTGCTGCCCGCGCTGGCCCCGCCCTGGTGGATGTTAGAAGTCTGAAGGATGCAAGGGTCAAGAAGTGTGAGCAGAACGGGGTGGAGTTTGCAATTGAGGTGTGCCAGAGGGCTCGGGCACCCCACTGCTGAGCCGCTCATAGAACTGTGCCGTCTTCCCTCCCTGGCTGAGTCCAACAGGGGTGAGGCATTCAACCCCAGCGTTGATCTGCAAAATCAGGGTTGCCTGGCTCCATCTCTGAACCCCAGATCAGCTGAGCCACCACCTCTGGCTTCATAGGTTGGTTGTGGTCTCCTCCCCCACCCCCCACAAGCCATACACAGGGCCACAAAGGGCCGGGGTGGCAGATTCAGGAGCTCGCCACTGGCAGACCAGGGTTCAGCCGAAAGAACCCGTGACTCCATGGGATCCCCGTGCCTGGGGTGTCAGAGCATCAGTCAGCAATGTGAGCCCCAAGGTCTCTTTAGCTCAACCTCTGCATACGGCTGGGCTTAGGCTGCCAACAGGCGGGAAGTGGCCGCTCAGAGGCTTTCAGCATCTCCAAAATGAGAATGAAGCCAGCACACTCTGGGGAGCCCACGGTCCATTACAGGCCACCTAGGGTGGACCCCACCATGGCTGTCCCCACCCAAGGCCTGGAAACAGGATGGACCCTCAGACTCCAGTTTCTAATTCACAACCCTCACTGGCAGGTCCTGATTCACTCCACTGAACTGAAGGCCAATTGGTTAAGAGAAAAAAAAAAAAATCTTGAGAAAAAAGTCTGCATATCTAAAAATCTAAATAAAAACATCTAAAAATATCCTTTATGAATGTTCACTGAGCAGATTGTGAAATCAGATCTTGTTCTCTTCCTCTCTTCCTCTAAGCGGACAGATCTCAGTATCCTTCCGTAGTGTTCCCACCAGCAGGATTCCCGGATGGAGGGACAGTAGCCAGCGTCTATTAGCATAGCAGAAACGCTCGTGGCAAAAGCCACGCCTACCATACAGGTGTCTTCATGAACGTGTCTTCGCTCCAACGTTTCCTTACTCGGTCTTCTTCGGATGGCTGGGGCAAACTTTCTGGGAACAGCATGAGCTTGTTGATTCCCAGAAAATGAGACTAGTACCTGTCCAGACAATAACAACAAAGACCAGGGAGACACTTCCGTGTCCCGTGGGCGGCCACCACGCTGTGTCCCGCAGGACGTCCTGAGAGGCCATCTGGCTCTTAGAGGAGATAACTGGGGATCTTCACATGGTCGAACAGGAAGAGTCCGTGTTACAAGTTGACTTCTGACTGGGAAGACATCTAGACAGCTGCAAACTGTAAGTTTTAAGACAGACCCTGTGTAGACCAAGCATGGGGCTCACACCTGAAATCCCAGTACTTGAAAGCCTGAGGCAGGAGGATCAAGAGTTTGAAGCTAGCCTGGGCTGTGCACAGTGAGACCCTATCTCAGAAATAAATAAATAAATAGTTGTATGCATAAAGTAATAAAGAGTAGGCCGACTCATTTTCATTTTCCTGGGAACCCTCTTATGGCAGCTGGAAAACAAGGATTGTAAATGTGTGCAAGCAATCAGACAAAGACTCTTACTCTACTAAGGGAGGACCCGGGAACGGATTTATACTATGGAATCTGCAAGAAAAATAAAGCTCAGAAAATGGCAATTCTAATTCCAGAGTGAGGGATGGGGGTGCCCGAGACACCAACATGAAGTGTATGTGACAGGGCAATCTCTCTCTCTCCTTCTCCCTCTATCTCCCTCTTCTTTCTCTGTCTCCCCTCCCCCTGCCCTGTGTTTACAACATGTTCTCACATGCATATAGAGGACAGATTTGGAGTCATTCTTTGAGCTCTACATTTCTTTCTTTTATTTCTCTCTCTCTCTCTCTCTCTCTCTCTCTCTCTCTCTCTCTCTTCTTTCTTTCTTTTGACAGGGTCTCCTACAGACTTAGAACTCTCCAGGAAAATTAGGCTGGTGTCCAGTGAGCCCCAGTGATCCTCTTGTCTCTGGGCCCCCAGTGCTGGAATACAAGCATTCCACTGAGCCTGATATTTTTTTTAACATGGTTTTTTTTTTTTTTTGGTGGGGGGGGTTTCGAACTCATGGTAGAGTTGTCTCCCTAGTCTCTTTTTAAATACCTCCAGTTGGGCTCAGGGGTTAAGACTCTGCCTTGCAAGCAGAAGGTCCTGAGTTCAAATCCCAGGTCCCATGTAAAAAAATGCCAGACAGAAACGATTTTGACCTGGGAAATCCCAGAGTGAAGCAAAAAGGAGATGGAAGCACGCCAGATGATCCCTGAAGTCACCCTTGTCCTCTGCAGGGACACACGTGCCCTCTGAGACGCACACACACACACACACACACACACACACACACACACACACACACACGACATAAAATAAATGCCTCCAGTTACTCAGCACCGAGTCTGAAAGCAAGCACAGGAGATACTGTTGGTGCGGGGAGACCAGACCCAGCTCATTCACGCAGGAAGGGTCTGGATCTGTGGGACAGGCAGACAGCTGGGCAGCTGCTGATGTGGACGGCTGGCTCAGCAACTTACCTACGTGTGTGCGTGTGCATGTGCGTGTGTGTACGTGTGAGAGAGAGAGAGACTTTCATCCATGAGCCTCCGTCCTCACCCAAGAGTTAGGGCTTCAAGAGGGTGCTGTGGAGGCCCAGAGAGACGAATGCAACCCACCTGTGTGGCCCACCTGGCTCAGTGCTTGGTGAGGTTACGTTGCTATGGTGACTGTCGCCAAAGAGGGGGGGTCCCCTAAGTGGAGATTTAAACTTCCTTTTTGTTCTTTTTGCTTTTTTGAGACACTGTAGCTGGAACTCTCTAGGTAGCACAGGTAGGTGGTGAGCTCACGGGGCCCTCCTGCCTCGGCCTCCCAAAAGGGGAGCACCGCACAGATGACTTGGAAAGAGAACCCTGAGACACATTCACCCCTAAAACTGTCAGCCTCGGGGCAGGAAGCTGTCGTCAGCCTCACTCACCTTGATGGTCCCAGGATTGGAGACGGCTTTGAACGTGGTTCTCAGCAAGCAGGGAGGGGGAGGGGCTGGTCTTGCTCAGGATGGTGTTCAGCGGGGAGGCGAGGGGGGATGGGGGTGGGGCTGGTCTCGCTCAGGATGGTGTGCACATTGAACGGCTGAGCTTAGGGGCAACGCTGGCTGGATAAATTGCAGGTTCATGTTCAAAGGAGACAGGGGCTGGGACGCTGTGCTGGGGGGTTGCTTGCCCAGCAAGCTCGAAACACTGCGTTTGTTCCTTGTGCCCCCCCCACTAAATGAGAAAGGGGGAGAGAAGCTCTGCTTTCAAGATGAAGCCACAGAGGCCCTTGGCGCGTGGGATCACGGGGAGTCAGCGGCCGGGCAGAGAGGAAGCATCTGCGTGCGTCATGAGCTCTGGCTGGGCCCATTCACCCAGCAAGCAGAGCTGAGATCCTTCAGGGCACAACCGCTTCTCGCCGACGCAAATGCCAGCCCCACTGTGGGCAAAGGCCCCTTTGTGAGCCTCAACACAGAGGAATTCTCCCGTGCAGGGAGGAGACTCACGGCTCCTGCCATTACTTACTGTGCCAGGTGATTTGCCCCAGGGAACCAAGTGGCACAACCTTCTTAGATGAGTAAGACGGGAAAGGAAGAACTCTCTGAGCCGGCGAGGGGCCCAGTCCGGAGCAGGCAGGGAGCACCTTCCGAGGTCACTCCAGACGACCGAAGCCCAGGATGAAAGTTCTACCGCCCCCCAAGCTGCGCCGCGCACAGGTCAGCGCCCCCAGCAAGACAGAGCTGTCTGGGTGCCTTCCGAAGCGCGCACAACTGGCTCTCTAAAGTCACCTGCCCAGGGGCGAGAGGGGGCCAGTGTGCCCAGGGGAGAGCCCGGCCTGCCCCGCCCAACACCACTCTGCCCTGGGATAGCCCACTGCCCGTCAGGCCCAGACCTGTCAGCCTGGTCCCTTTCTTTCCTGTTGTTCTTGACGTTTGAGAGGAAAAGTGTGTGTGTGTGTGTGTGTGTGTGTGTGTGTGTGTGTGTGTGTGTGTGTTGTGTGTGTGTCTGTGTGTGTTGCGTGTGTGTGTTTGTTTGTGTGTGTTGTATATTGTGTGTATGTATGTGTATGCTGTGTGTTGTGTTGTATATTGTGTGTATGTATGTGCATGCTGTGTGTATGTTTGTGTACAAGTGTGTTGCCTGAAGACCTGTGTTTGGTTCCCAGGCCCATGGAAGAGGCAAACACATGATGCGGCAGGCTACAGGATGGAAAGTCAGTGGTGGATTGAAATGTGAGTTGTCCCCCACAGGCCCCGTGTTTGAGTCTTTAGTTTGGAAAAGTCATGGCACCTTTTGGAGGCGGAGCCTTGCTGGAGGAAGGCAGTCCCAGGGGGTGGGCCTGGAGGTGGGTTAGCCCCGCCCTGCTTGAGTGCCTGAGTCTGCTCTTGAGCTCGCAGCTCTCTGCCTCTGAGGGATGTAACTTCTGCCAGCCAGTCGTGCCTTTTCCGCTATAAAAGACTGTATCTCCTTTCTGGAACCGTCAGCTGAGTAAGTCTCCTTTCCCCTTAAGTTGCTTGACTTTGGGTGTCGTCTCACAGCAACACAAGAATAACCGGCACAGAAGTAGACTCACAGGAAGCACAGGGCCGGCCTGGCTCACGGAGCAGACACCTGTGTGGGTCAAGTTGGAGGCGAGGACCGCCGCGTACAAGCCCTCTCCTCCACACACACACACACACACAATATATATATATTTGTTTACATACATATTCCCCCTTCTCTCCTTTCCCCCTCCTTCTGTTTAGCTTCCAAACACAGCGTGCCCCTGTGCTTCCAAGCATGCACATGCATGCGTGTGTCCGTAATTCAGTGCAGATCCCACGTAGGAGCCAAAACTGCCTTCAGATGGCCCGGGACTCACTCAGGATGGGAGGGGACTCAGCAACTCAGCCCGAGCCAGAGATGGGATGCTAGGCCCGACCGCTCCTGTGCAAGTGGGTCCTGCGATTAAGGGACCTGGAAGCTGAGCTCTCATTGGAGCACACCCCCACCCATCCCCCAGCCGCTCAGTCTCTCCTTGACTGCGATGTTATGGCCGGAGACTGCTGAGCCGGAGCCACGCGCAAGACACGACGGTGCCAGTGTGGCCAGTGCCATGGGAAGTGGAGAGTTTAGAGCAGCAGAGGCAGAAACTGAGGGTGGGGCGGGGGGGGGAGCTGAAGCCGGGCAGGGGAGGGGAGGGGCGGGGCAGGTGGGATCCCGAAGGACAGGTGAAGACAAGAGCAAGTGGACAGCCACACCTGTGGAATGTGGACGGCTGAAAAGACCCGGCACCCACCACCGCTGGCCGAGAGCCGGCTCTCCAGCCGCTGTTGGAAGCCAAGCTCCTACACTGGGGCCTGCAGAGCTTGCGAGCCTGTCTTCATCCTTCCTCCTCCTCCTCCCTCCCTCTTTCCCTCCCTTCCTCCCTGTCTTCCTTTGTCCCTCCCTCCCTCCTTCTTTCCCACTTTTCCTTCTCCCTTCCTTCTTTCTTCTTCTCTCCTTCCTTCCTTTTTCCCCTCTTTCTCTCCCTCCTTCCCTTTCTCCATCTTTTCCTTCCTTCCTCTCCTCTCTGTTTTCTCCACACAGGCTTGTTCCTGGCTCTGAGCTTTATCGCCACACAAATTACAGAGTACAGCGTGTTTGGCCCTGGGGCGTTTTGGTGGCGGTTGTTCCTCAGAACCGGGAGCCGTCTCTCGGGTCAGCACCACCTGCTCACCGGGGAGTCCCGGGTCAGCACCACCTGCTCACCAGGGGAGTCACTGGATGCGGCCGCCTCAGTGAGCCAGGGGAGGCTTGAAGCCGGGGGAGGCTCAAAGCAGGAAGCTTCCTAGCTCAGCAGAGGTCCATCCAGCTGTTCACAGAGTGTGGGCGAAGAAGGAAAACACCAGGCAGCCTAGGGGCCCAGGACCACCACAGCCCCTAAGCCAGATCCTGTCCACAGCCAGCCCTCACCAGGACATTCCTGTGAGACTCGGGTATACAGTTGGTAAAGTAAATCTAATCAAGCCTTTCCTGATCACAAGTCAGGGAATTTATTTTAAAACGACTCCTTTGTATACAGGACGCTTTATTCTTTAATAAATGGTGAACATAAGCAGATTTGCATAATGCTGTGATAGATGATACAGCAGAAACTTGATACAAACTTGAAATATTTAAAGTTTTTGTTTTCCATAATTAAGTTGTTCCGTCTCTACAGGAGAAGAAAACAGTACACACATCGCACACCGCAGTTCAAGACATGCAGCCGAGGTGTCTGGGTGGCAGAATGTGGACGAAGCACAGTGTGTGTTTGTGGGTTTAGGGTTAGGGCTGAGTGCTGCGAACGTGGGAAGCCTTGGGTTTTGGCTGTTTGGTTCACAATCCAGAAATCTTCAAGACCCACTGCGATGTGACCTCCATGTCTTGGGGCCTTCACATTGCTAAGCCCCTCAATGTCGTGTGACCCCCACCCTTCCATGTGACCTGGCAGTGTCACGTGATCTCCACACTGTGGAGACCCTCAATGTCATGTGACATCTATCTTGTCATGTGACCACACACTGCCATGACCCCTCAGTGTCATGTGACTCCTATACTGTCCGGCCCCCCCACACTGTTATGAGCCCTACAATGTCAAGTGACTCCAACACTGTCATGTTGACAGAGAATAATTTCTGTTAGGCAGTTTAGAATAGGAAGTTCTAGCTAGAATAGATTTTTCTAGGCAGTTTTTAGAGTAGACAGGCTGGGAAGGTTCTTGAAGGTCTCCCCCACTTCTGGGATTATCCTATGGGAACACCTGCAGGACTGACTCCAAACCCCCACTGAGGTAAGGTGCTAACAGCCCCAACCCCTATTAACGAAGGGGTATGCACAAGAACGCCTCAAGGGCAGATGAGTCCTGGTCTGAACAGACCAATCAGCTGTAGGAGAGACCAAGAACCCCAATCAGGTTTAAAGAAGCTAAAACTAACCAGGAAGGAAAAGGCACTGTTCCCGCTTTGCACAACCCTGACCTTGCCAGCCATCAGACGGCTCCCCAGCCGCTCGGAGGCTGTGCGCCCCTGAATTCCTTTCTTTCTCTCCCCTCACACTCTGCCTTAATCCTCTGCACACGTTCTGGTTTCAGTCTCCTGAGCACCAGAACCTGGACATAACTCCCTGTAACGGTGTGGCCCACGGAGGTCACGCCCCACTTCAGGAGCTGTGACCTGCCCTGTCAGTTGGCTGCGCTGCCCCAAAGAGGGGTGCGAGTGGCCAGAGCCCCAGCGCGGAAGGCAGAGCCACCCGAGAAGTGGGGTCCAGACCTGACCTCGTTCCCCGGCTGGGAGAGTAAGTGCCAAGAGCCACCGCCGCACTTGGCTGCTTCTGTTCATTCACAAGTCTAGACTTTTGAAATCAGTGCTTCCCACAATCCTCATTAAGATTTATGCCTTTTCTGGCTGCGTCAGGGCTGGAAGCTTGCTTTTCCTTCCCCTTTACGTCTATTTTTTGTGAAGTCTTTTCTCTGCTGAGAGTTTGGGATCCTGAGAAGGTATCATGAAAGAATTTCCCTTATTTAGCGATGATGATACATCGCTTTTCCTCTTGCCTGCCAGGAGGCTCAGAACAAGGTTTTGGTGGAAACTGCAGCACTCTTCCTAAACCAGGGCTTCGGGTACAAGAATCCCCGGTCCTCACGGGGCTTAGAGCGCGGGAGGCACTTCTGGCTCGGAGAGTGGAGCCCGGGCTTCTCTGAGGGGGCGGGGCCTGGGGCGGGGCCTGGATGCGGGGCGGGGCCTGGGGCGGGGCGGGGCCTGGGGGCGGGGCGGGGCGGGGCAGGGCCGGGCGCTGAGTGCGCCCGCAGGCAGGTGAGTCAGCGGGAGGCGATGTGCTGCCGCACTCGGGTCTGTTTCTTCTAGATGGGAAGCAGCGCAGAGGGCAGGGCGACCTGCGCAGATAGACAGGCATGAGAGCCAGGCGTGGCTCACGTCGGGGAGGGCGCGGACGGGACGATGGCTGCCTAGCTGTGTTTGGTGAGAGACCTGGTCTCAAGGGAATAAAGGGGACGGTGACAGAGCAGGATGCCTGCCATCGTTCCCTGCCCTCTTCGTGCACACACACACACACACACACACGCACACACACGCACAGCAGCATGCACCTGCACACATATATGTACCACACACAGCACATTCACACATATGTACCCCTACCTACATTTACATCCATGTACACATACATATATACACAATACGCATTCACATATATACATGCACATGCATTCCCGTACATACACACATGAACATGCACTCACACATACCCATATGCACATATACACACATGCATAGCTCACACGCAGTCACATACACACCTATTCACATACACACACGAACATTCACTTACATATACTGATACCCATATATATGCACACACTCACATGCACGCACATTCACATACACAGCGTGCATCCAAACACACAATATACACATGGACAGGCCTGGAGCTAACATGGAGCCACGAGAGCAGGCACAGGCGGGAGGTGGTGTGGGCCAGTCCCTGGCTGGCTGGAGGGTGTTGGATCCTCCAGGCATGCTGGAGGACTCTGTCTCTGTGGAGATGACCCGAGGATCTGGGGTGACATAGAGGTAAGTGCTGCTAGCCCTCCGCCTTCCAGGAAGTGAGGACTCCGATGTGGACGCACATTCTGGGAAACTAAGTTAGCAGACGCATGGTCACGCTTCAAAAGCTGCTCTTTCAGAACTTGCTGGAATTAAAGACCCCAGCGTTATGTGGGCATGCTCCCCAGACGTGGCCTCATCCTGGAAGGCAGACAATAGTTTTCCAACTTTTTCACGACCAGCAGTGGGGGCATCCACGAAATAACACTGCGTTCTATAATTACTGCCGAGCGCACTTCAGCCAGGGCCAGTGTGACTCAGATGGGCCAGTGTCCCCAGGGGCCTTTAAGTGGGGTCAGGGGGATGTTGGCACACACAGGAGAGAGGCCCTCAGCGGAGCCCTCACCCTGGACTGGGCCCACCAGGGTTTCCTGGGACCTCCAGGAGTGACCTACCTCAAGGCGAGGATTGTGCATGAAAAAATGCCCTGAGCTGGGGCTGGAGAGGTGGCTCAGGGGTTAAGCCTCTGCCTTGCAGGCGGAAGGTCCTGAGTTCGGATCCTAGACCCCACGTATAGATGCCTGGCGGAAGCGGGGGGCGGCCTGCGTTTCTGGTCCTGGTAGGGCGGAGCCTGTGAATCCCCGGGCAGAGTAAACAAGGAGGAGGTGGAGGCGTCCATGGTGGTTCCTGGGTTCGTCCGTGGTTCTACACACACATACACACACACATACATACACACATGTGCATAATACACACACAATTGAATAATAAATTTAAAAAACATGCCCTGAGCTGTCAAGTGTGGGGGGAGATCTGATGGGTCAGGGAAAGCAGGTTTAGTGTACCCCGAAGACAGCAGCATGTCTGGCAGCAACACGGCAGTGGGCTGCTGCACCTCCGTTTTGGAGCAGCTTCATGGGGTGGGGCGAGCTGCTCCCTCCACACTGGTGAAGACAGGCTGTGTGTCCAGGCTACTTGCGTCTGGCCTCGATTTTCTCCATTTGCTGTTCCGCTGCTTGGACCGAACAGTCGAGGTTTACTGTGCATCGGTGGGGCCTTGGGTGGGTTCCGCAGCTGAGCTACTGGGAACCGCAGTGAAACACTGATGCTCAGGTGTCCCTGGGCGTGGTGACGTCATCCGGTGTGTTAGTAACCACGCAGGGCGGTACGCTGTCAGGAGCAGCGAGTCAGCACTCTGGACTCCAAGAAAACCAAACCCCCCAGTGTCCAACTAAGAACGGGGACAGTCGTAAGGATTTGAACATTGCCAGAGAAGCCCAAGGTCCCATCTCTGTCCCCCACCAAAGCAGGTTTATTATTGGGGGTGCCATTTTTTCAGCTGTGATCCTTGCTCCAAGTGCACCATGTCGAAGCATGGTGACCCGTGAAGCTGTCCTGGGGCTGAGAAATATAAAAAAGGGAAAGAAACAGATGGGCAAGGCCCCACCCCAGAGGGAGAAGGCGCAAATCCACCGTCCAGTCCTGCCAGGTTTCATTTCTACACATTGGTAAGCAGGGGGCTGAACTTGTGTGCAAATCCAGGTGTGGGACTTCTGATTGGTTGAGAGGATTCTCCCTGTTTCCAGGCTGTGCTCAGATGTCCAGCCTGTGAGTTTGGAGGATCAACAGTCCTGATGTCTAGAGTCTGTACATGAGGCGTTTCCAGTGTAGACAGAAATCCTAAGGTCTCAGGCTGTGGCTGTATCTTTTAAAATTTTTTTTATTCAATTGTACGAGATGTGTGTGTGCACGTGTATGTATGTATGTGTGTGTGTAGAACCACGGACGAATTCGGGAACCACCATGGACGCCTCCACCTCCTCCTTGTTTACTCTGCCCTGGGATTCACAGGCTCCGCCCTACCAGGACCAGAAACGCAGGCCGCCCCCGCTTCCGCCTGGCGTCTGTACGTGGGGTCTAGGATCCGAACTCAGGACCTTCCGCCTGCAAGACAGAGGCTTAACCCCTGAGCCACCTCTCCAGCCCCATCTTTTGAGGGTCTCTAGAAAGCACCTGTGAGTTAGGGCCAGTGGGTTTCTGTTCTGCCCTTTTCCATGGAACGTTCACAGTTTTAACTCCCCTCAGTCTTTCATGGTTTCCTATCATCATCATCATCATCATCATCATCATCATCAGCGGCTTCAAGTGGGGCATTGCCCTGCTCCGACCTCTCAACGAGCTGATGTGACTAAGAAGACCCAGCAGCAGCAGCAGCAGCAGCAGTAATGCCAGCGAGCGAGCAGTGAAAGAAACCAGCAGCTATGAGACCCAAACTGTCGTAAAACTAGTGGTTCCTGGACCCCCTGCACACTGTCCCTTCTACCTCATTGGCTGGAATTGAATCTGGCGTTTGCTGGATCCATGGAGGCGGAACCACCGACACACAGACTCCGGCCAGCTGGCGCTAAGTAACAATCACAATGTAGTGCCTTATCACCGTGATGGCTTTATACTGGTTTTATGGTCTCTACTGATTCTCAGAGGCTACGAGTTGGGGATGCTTCATCCGGGCTCCGGACCTTGGCCTCCCTGTAGCAAGGATGTGACTGGGCCGCAGCAGCTGGTGGCTGGGCGGGTTTCTGCGGTTTCTACATGGGGATCTTACCTCCCATGACCTGACACGCTAGAATCCGGAATGAGGTGCCCAGGGCAGAATGCGGGTCACCTGCTGTAGCATAGCCTACAAAATCACATGATATCACCCAGGCGGGGCCAGCGCTTGGCAGAGTCAAGGAGAGGCCGATTAGACTTCAGCTCTTGACAGGGGGTCCGGCTGAGACAACAAGGTCACTGGACGTGCCCCCCTCCCTCTCTGGCTACTCTACACTGGGAACAGAGAGGGGGACGTCACAGAGTCCTGAGATTTTGCCTGATCTGGCGCCATCCAGAGGAGGCATGTGTCTCCCCCTAGTTCCACCGCTCTGCGCCAGACCACCTTGCAGTCAGTGATCGGCGGAACCAAATTGGAGCAGAACTGCTTGGTCCTGGGTCCCTCCTGACTTCTATGTAAATTTTTACCTTCATGTTTAGACTCTGTAGACAGGTGGATTTGGACATTGAATCCTGGATCCCCATTATGGCCACATAATGAATAAATTTCCTTTCTATGCTTTTCACTGTTAATTTGATTTTTAAAATCGATTTATTCTGGGTGGGTGACTGAACCAGGGCGCAGACCTTGTTACAGGTCTGGTAATAGTCTCTGGAAACTACCACCATCCTTTCCACATGGGTGGACTGTTCCTTCCCACTCTCCCTTCCAAATCCCCCACCTTTGCTGCCTGCTTTGGCCCCCACGCTTTCTCCTAGCCCGGCCCTTCAATCCTTCTCTGTATCCCTGCCAGACCCCTGTTTAATATTTGCACAGGAACCTCTTCAGCCTGCCTTCCCTAAAAAGGGAAGAGCTGGCAAGTCATCCGGGAGGAAGAGAAGGGCTAATCCATCAAAACAGACAAGGCCAGGAGCGGCTTTCGCTCCGCAGCTGATTAAAACATCCCTGACCAAGGCGACTGTCATTTCATCCGGGTGGGCGGGCCAGGAGGGACCCACAGTGAGGCTGAGAAGCCAGAGAGAGATTCCAGACAGAGAAAGGATTTTCCCAGTCCGCAGGCGCCCGAGGACACTCCCAAGTCACCAGTCAGTGAGTCACGGCTCTCATCAATCCCCCCAGCGAAGGGGAACCGTGGGCAACGGCGCGGAAGGAGAATCTACTTAGAACTCGGCGCAAGGCTCTGAGGAGGAGGAGCCGGGAGGCTGCAGGCCTTGGGCAGCCAGCATCCGTGTGCCGTGTCAGAAGGGAATCCTGGAGAAGCAGGAGAGTCGGCGGCCCGAGAGATCTCGAGACCTGGGTCCTCCCAAGTCAAGCTGAGTTTGCTCTTCAGGGGCACCTAGAACTCCAGCACCTCCACCTGCTGGTAGGTGCTTTCCACAGTAGCCAGGCCCCCTGTCTCCTTGCAGAAGTTCTATGGGAGGAGGCAAAGTTTGCATCCTTTGAAGTCTGGCCATCCAGCTGCGGGCTCCGGGCAGGACCCTCCTCCCTGAACTTCTGCTTGCTCACAGGAACTGTGTGGAAGGTTTCTCCACCTCACCCTGTGTCACAGGAAAATGAGCCAAGTGTGAGGAAGAGGCGAGGGGAGGGGTGTGGGTGGGGGGGACACGCCTCATCTTTCTTGCTGGTGCTTAATCACATCTTCCTTTCCCAGGTTTCCCCTGAGCAACTAATCTCAAAGGTATGTTTTTTCCCTTTGCAGCTAACCTCAAAGGTATGCTTGTGTCCACGTGCGTTATCACAAAAAGTAGGCGACCCAGGTGTGGTGGCCCCGCCGGGTGGTCTGACAAGTCAGGGGCGGTGAAGTCTTTTCCTGGAAACTAGCTCCCCTCTGGCTGGGACCCGGCCTCTCTTTTCCTTCTTCCAGCATGAGATTTCCCAGCCAATCGTCTCGTGGGTCCACTGTTCCAGTGGTCTGAAGGACACTGGGCACTGCTGTCCCTCTACCTCTAGGTGGGTCCAGGCAGCTCAGCCAGAGCCGCCAGCAAACCTGTGCTCCATCCTCGGAAGCTGTGACAGAGGAGAGAGCCGACTTCTGAGAATTGTCGTCTGACCTCTCCCGATGCACCACTGCAAGCTCCCTCCCCCTTCCCCCCCTTACCTTCTTCCTGTAAAATAAATAAGTTAGTTTTTTTAAATCTTCAATCCTGCCAGGACGTTCATAATTAAGACTCCACCATTCTGCATAGAAATTGTACTCTGGAGGGTGTGTGTGTGTGTGTGTGTGTGTGTGTGTGTATGTGTGAGTATGTATGTGTGTGTCTGTGTGTGTCTGTGTGTGTATGTATATGTATGTCTGTGTGTGTATGTGTGTGTATGTGTATGTATGTATGTATATGTGTATGTGTATGCGTGTATTGGTGGTTGTAGGGGGAGGTGTTTAGCCCACCTGTGCTCCCCGGTCTGCTCCCGGGCCCCAGGGACCTGGATTTTCCAGCTGGCCACCCACTTGCATCAGAGTGGAAGGGGCTGCTTGGGCTCTGTGCTATGGAATCTGCACCCACGCAGCACAAAGTAGCCTTGTAGGAAGATTCCAAATGACCCACGTGAGCCCAGCATTCCCTCATGAGCGTGAGCCGCTGTCCCAGCTGGGCGCTGGCTCACGCACAGCTACGCGCTCAGCCAGCCCGTGGGGCCCAGCAGCCTCAGGAGCTGCCTGGGGCCGGAAGCTCTGGCCTGGTGGTGGTGTGTTATCCGCCAAGAAGAAACACCCCTGAAAGCCAGCAAGTGGATTAGGCGGCTGCGTTGCTGGGATTGCCCTGGTTTTCACTGATTTTCCCACGGTGGTTCCTGAACATCTAGTAGTATCCTCTGGGGAGCTTGTCTCAGGAAGTCGTGGTGGTCGTCCCACCCCTCCGGGACAAAGGGACACAGTGCTGGGTGCAGCGGACATTAGAGGAAGTGATTGATGATGAAGGTCATGGAAGCTCCCGGAAGGAGAGCCTTACAGAACAGACGGCTTCAGCCGTCTCTTGACCCCCCTCCCCCAAGGACGCCCTCTGCCAGCTGAGCTCACCGGGCAAGGGCTCTGCCAGGCCTGTCTCCAAGGAGGTGGAGTGGGGTCCCCTCCCCTGCGACGTGGCAGCTCTGAATGCGCGCCCCCCGCTCTCAGGTGCAAGGCGCAGCCTCATAGGACCCCCCAGTGTGGTCCTGGCCGCCCCCATCCCTGCATCTCTGCTCCTCACAGGGGCTCTGTAGTCAGCCAGGATAATAAGCTGAGATGACACTGCAAGGGAGGCGCAGGGAACCAAGAACTCCGCTGGCTTGCTTGAAGCTTTGAAGCAGATGCAAAAATCTCACTCGAGGTAATAGTCTCGAGAGCCGGACTCTCCGTGCTGTTTTCTTAAAACCCCAAGGCTGAGGATTTTAAAATATTTTAAAAAAATCAAAGTGGAGAGAGAAACTGAGTCGGCACGGAGTGAATCACAGAGGTAAGAAGACAGGAGACAGGCAAGGGAGGGGTCTACCCCGTGGGAAGGAGCTGCTTGCTGAGACTTGGGGCAGGAGGCTTGGAGAAATGAGCAAGGAAAGGCCGGCGGGGTCGAGGCAGTCTCTGTGTTTCCCACAAGGGAGAACAAGAGCGCCCAGGTGTATGGGGCGGCAGGAGCACCCAGGAACCCCAAGAAGCACAGGCGGGTGCCCCTTGCCCAGGGTGCAACCTGAAGGGTCTTTCAGTGGAACCTTCGGGCCACCAGTCACTGTGTCTGTCTCTGCGTCCATCATGGCCCCAGAGAAGACGGGGTGACACCGAGCCCCCGGCCCGGTCTGTGATGGAGGACTTGTGTGACACAGAGATCCTGGTGGTCCCGGTCGCTAGGACGCTGCTGGCGAGCCACCGGGACGCCAGCCTGGCAGAAGGCACAGGGACTGCGGTGGAGCCACGGGGTGGGGTTTGAGCAGGAGGATCCTGAAGGCTTTTCCATGCCGGGCTCAGTGAGAGTCAGGTGAGGCTGAGACGGGGCTCCGAACCCACGACCACAATCCACACCCAAGACCTGCAGACTCGCACGCTTCCGTGTGCCCAGCTACCATGTTGGAAATAAGAGCAGAAGGAAAGGCTTCTCAGTCACTCCCTGACCTACTGGGGACAGCGGGGAGGTCATAGTGGAAGACATGAAGATGCCCTCGTCGTCTTGCCAGAGAAAAACCACCATTAACATTCTGGCTCATTTCCTTCCAGTCTCGTGTTGTTACACGGGTACGTGCGGCTGCATGTGCGGCTGCAAGGTAACAGCAGGCAAAGCAAGCCAAGAGGCTGCAGAGTTGACAGAGCAAAGGGACTGACAGACATGGGGAACACTCATTCCCACAGAGCTGAGAACTCATCGTCCCCAACCCACAGAGCTGGTAAACCACATTTCAGACACATTTAGGCTTAAACACCAACAAAATAAGGTCTTGCTTCTTCTCAGATCACAGAGAAATAAAACTAGAAATCAACAACAGACCCTCAATCGTGTTGGAATGGATAAGTCGCTGAAGAGAGCAATGATGAATTTAGAATGTCTCAAATCTAGTGAAACCTAAGACACAACTTATCAGAACCTTTGGGATATACGAGGGCAGTCCTAAGAAGGAAGTTCATAGCTATGAGGACGTGCATTAAGAAATCATAAATAACTGAAATAAATAACTTAGCAATGCATCTCAAGGCCTCAGAAAAAGAAGAGAAAGCCAGCCTCAAATGAGGAGATGGGAAAGAATAATAAAGATCAGGGCAAAAATGAACGGAACAGAGAGTTAAAGAACATGATCAAGAGTCAACTAATGGACAATTGGGTGGAAAAACCCGTAGCTAGTCAGCCAAAGAAAGAGAGAAGCACAGATTAATAAAAGGAGAGAGAAATGGGGACTGTCACGGTGCGAAATGTGGCTTCCCCCATGGACTCATGTGTTTGAATCTTTGGTTACTGTGGGATGGTCGTGGCACCTTGGGGGGGCCTTGCTGGAGAAGGGCGGTCACAGGGGTGGGCCTTGAGGTGGGCTGGCCCTGCACTGCTTCCGTTACAGAGTCTGAGCTTGCAGTTTCGCAGCTCTCAGCTTCCATGATGTCTGCAGTGACCGAGACCCCCTCAGCCGTCAGCCATGTCTTTGCCACCACGAAGCACTGTGTCTCCCCTCTGGAACCATGAGCTGAATGAATCTCCATTTTCTCCCTTAAGTGGCTGAGCCTCAGTGTTCTCTGACAGCAACAGGAGAAGAATCGGGGACATCGATTCAGCTCCATGAAATCCAGAGGATCGTGAGGGGAAACCTGTGCTTCAAACCCTGGGTAAAGTGCTAGGTACACATGACCACATGGACAGCATCTTCTCTGATACGATCTTGCCCTTCAAAGCACAGCATGCGTCGGCACGGCTATCACCAGGGAAAAAAGCCACAAATGCTGCTGAGGGGGCAGACAAAGGGAGCCCCACACGGCTGGCGGGGCTGTAAATTAGTCCAGACGCCTTAGTGATTCAAACATACAAACAAACAAACTGAAAATCAGACTAGCAGGTGATCCAGCTACGCAGCCCTTGAGCATGAGCCCAAAGGAATCCAAGCCAGAGCATCACGTTCCTGTTTGCTGCAGCACAGTTCACGGTAGCTAAGAGGCGGCCTAAACCTCCAGCCACAGATACGAGGGAGGAACACGTGGTGCGCGTCACGACAGTGTTGGTTCAGTCACCAAGAATGAAATCATGTGCATTTGCTAAACAAAAGTAGCCAGACTTGGAAGGACAAATACCACCTTAGTTCTCAAATATGAAGCCTGGACTTTATGTGCACAGTGTGTGGCATGGAAGTAGAGAGGCATCCCCTGGAGGAAGAAGATAGGGGTGGGGGACAGGACAGGTTGTGGTGGGGCGAATGCAGGCAAAACCCGATGTTTTGCGAGGATGAAGACTTCGAGATGAGAGTCGGTAAGATGGTGCAGCAGGGAAAAGTGCTTGATCGAAAGCCCGGCCCACGTTCAATTCCTGAACTGCACTTGGTAGAAGGAGAAGCTGCCCTCATAGATGGGAAAGACCCAGTCCATTCCCTCAGGAGGTGGATAAGATGGAGGAGCTGTTCAGAGCAGTGAATTCCACGCTTGTGAGCCCACTCCCATACTCCTTCAGGGGGTTAAGGGAGTTGGCTTATTTGTGCATAGTGGGACAGACATGTTGCCTAGAAATTTGCCTCTCTCTTGACAATTGGTGGCCAGTTCCCTCAGCTACTGGTGGACCAAGAAATGTAAACAGACAATCATAATTCAGAATAAAACCCTTTGCTCCCAAAGATGTTTGGCTATGAATTTATCAGCAACAAGCAGGTAATTGGAACACTAACTAAAAAGTAATTCACCATAACGCAGGGGTTTATAACATCAGATATAAAATCTTATCTGCACTCTGCCTTACATTTCTGCTGGATAATGCTGATTCACACTTTTGTAGAATGGATTATTATTTAGAAAATTCTTAACCCTGGAAACTTCAAGAAGGTCTGACTCTCATGAGCACGACAAATCTCACCTTCAGTTAATCAATTAATTCACTGATGGGTTACAGTGAGGTTCTTATCTACAAAAACTTAAGCAATCCATTTCCTGTTGGATATATTGCTCTTTAATCTCTTTTTCCACTATTGTCTTGACTCCGACAATTAATTGGTTCTGTCTTTTTTTATTGTGCATAATTTTGTTAAACCATCTTAAATCCTGCAGGAGACAGGAAGGCTTACGGATGATGTTAATCTGCATATTAGTTATCTCTCCCAGGGTTTTGACAGAGTTCCTGGCAAAAACAACTAAGGTCAAGAAGGGTTTGTTTCACTCATGGTTTGAGGATTACAGCTTGTTGCAGTTCGCCTGCATGATTGCGGATAAAAATCACCATCAAACGGCTTAAGGGAACAAGGAGTTTATTCCCTTACTATAGTCCGGTTACAGTTCTCAGTCCAGCTTGATGGGAGAACATACTCCAACACCAGGGCCAAAGGAACTGGCCTCACCATATCTATTTTATCAACTGAGAGAGGGATGATCCTTACTTGCTAGACCAGCATGTCTGACCAAGTGTACAAAAGGATGCCAACTTTCTCCACCAGCTCTCAGTATTTTATTCCAGGGCCTAGTCCCATCCACCATGGGCTGGGCCTTCTCCATCAGCTAGACAATCTCCTGCAGGTTTGCTCTGGGCCTAATTCAACCACTGATTCTCTACAAATGTGCCCAGAGCTCAAACCCTCAACTGTCAAGTTGACACCTGAGCCTAACTATGACACAGTCGGAGAAGTTGTGGCGGCAGGAGCGTGAGGTAGCTGGTCATACTGCAGTCAGTCCACAGACACCAGTGGCCACCAATGAGACGATGTGAATCGCATGGGTGCCCCGCCCAGCATCTGTCACAGCTGCTAGGAGGAGAGGCCGCCAGCATCTCTTGCCTGTCTCCTCCTGTCTCCTCCTCTGGAGCGCATGCAGTCCTAGTTGTCAGAGAGATGAATCTCCTTCCAGGATGTGGCCACTGCGCATAGAAGCCCAGGTCCTTGCCTCGAGGTGGGATGATGGGATGGCGCCCACCTCCTGCATGACCTGACATGCAGCTGGCTCTGCCTGCTTCCCTCGCGCCCCTCTCGCCAGTCTCCACTACACACAGCTTACGGGGCACCGTCGCAGGCTCAGCCCTGCAGAAGCAGACCTTAGTCAAGAAGCGTCACAGACGACCCCACACAGTAAGGGACCGTGGACTCCAGCTGACCCTGCCCTTTGCAACCCCCCTCTTCTGGATTGATCTCCCTCCCATCTTGGGTGAGTGTCTGGGTGCCCCACCTATAGCACCCCTTACCCCCTCCCCGCACCCCGCAGCAGGGGGCTATGACTTCCTCGGCTACATGGAGTGGAGACAGTCTTTGGGCAGCTGCCCCTCCTGTGTACGGAGTCTCTGAATTCATTTTCATACCTGCGACATCAGATAAACTCAGACAATATGAGCCGCTCTGCGGTTATTACTCGAGACGGTGAATCACGGCGCTCGTTCTCTGGAGCCGAGTCTGTTCCTTATCTCATCAGACACCTTCGAGGGGAGCAGAGAAGCTGCTGCGGGAGTTGTCAGGATCACTCTGGCTTCGACGCGTCTGGAGATGAGGCCGTGTCAGGGCAGCAGGTGTGTGATGAGGTGCTGGTGTAAGGGCGGCAGGTGTGTGGGGATGAGGCCGTGTCAGGGCAGCAGGTGTCTGATGAGGTGCTGGTGTAAGGGCGGCAGGTGCGTGGGGATGAGGCCGTGGGAGGGCGGCAGGTGCGTGGGGATGAGGCTGTGTAGGGGCAGCACCCACATTTCGCCCTTCCTGTTGCCCTGGGGCTTTGGCCCTCCGCAGGATACGATACCCCAGAGGCTTTATGTCCGACCCATACGTCAGGAATGTGGGTTTGCAGGAGCAGTTCAGAGCCAGCCTGGGCTACCGAGTGAATTCCGGGGCAGCCTAGTCTACCTTGAAAGTGAAATTCATTCCCCGCAGGCCCATGTGTCTGAACTGCTTGGTCCCCAACTGGTGGTGCTTTTGGGAGGTTATGGGATGGTGGATGGAGGCAGGCTCTGTGTGTGTGGGGGGGGGAGGGTACCTCTGAGCCCTGGTTTCTTCTTGCCCTCTTTTTCTGCCAACCTCCACGCATGTTCACAGTGACTGAGATCCCCTGAAACTGGCCGAAACAACCCCCCCCTGTAAGTTGTCCCTCTAGGCCTGGGGAGAAGGCTCGGTGGCTAAAGCTTTGGCCTCCTACACTGGGCTTCGATGGGATTTTGTCACAGCGACTCGAGAGGCAACGAGCGCAGAGATCTGTGTCTAAATAAGAAAGACTTTTAGACACTGTTCACTGTGGGAAGCCCCCTCTCCCTTCTGCAGAGAGAAGGACCCACCGAAGGCTCCCAGATGCGGGAAGCGCCATGCTGGCAAGCAGGTACCCTAGGAAAGACCCGTGTAAAGAAGAGAGCTTGGGAGGTCGGGCATAGGCTGCGGCAGAGCTGCAGTGAGACTGGGGTGGGGGGATGGGAACAGCACCCCCAAGCACCCACCGTGGGGTCTAAGTGAGGACCATCAGTCCCACTGACTGGGAGGAGCCAACCTTTGTCGCCTTCCTCTGTGCCTGGTCACGCCCCTCCCAGCACCCAAAGGCCCCGCGGCGGATGAGGCCTCTGTGCTCATCCGTCAGCATGTGCTGAGTTGTGCTGCGCTGATAAGCACCTCCAGCTCCCAGCAGCTTGGCACAAGAAGGCTTAGTTAGGCCTTCACAAGGCCTCCCCCAGGTGTGGGGGGCGGCGGGCTCTGACCCTCTGCGCCCCTTGTTCCCATTTTGATCCTCACTCTTCTGGCAACCCTGCACATCCCCTGACCTCAGGGCCCCAAATCTTCCCTGCTGAGCTCTCTTGAGAAAGCACTGCAGGAGCCGCCAGGATGATAGTTCCCAGCATCAGGCAGAGTGAGGCAGCCATGGTGGCCCAGGGGGAGGATCTGCAGTTGCAGCTCCCAAGACGGACCTGTGTCAGCTGTGGACAGAAGTCCCCGCAGCCTGCAGGCCCCTGGGGCGGTGCTGGGAGCGGGTTTACTACTAACACTGCTCACTGACTGACAGGAATTCCTTGCTCCCTTGTGTCACGTGATTAACCCTAACCAATGAGCAGGAAGGAAGGGGCAGACTGGCTGGACGCTTGCACTGTTGGGTGAAGTAGGGTCTTGCTTACATGAGGGGAGCCACTTCATTGAGTCGGCCACCTTCAGTTCAAATCTGCTGCTCTCCCCCAAGAGCAGCAGAGACCCGACCGATTCTGGAATAAATGAGCTTTCCTTGTGTGAAGCTGCTGGAATAGCGGAGGTGCTTATTAGCTCGGCAGAACTCAGCACCCTAAGTGATACACAGATGTGACAGGAGAGAAGCGACCGTCTTCATCCCACCCGGACTCCTGTGAAGGGCAGTGATTAAATAAGAAGTGGCATTTGCGAACATCTCCGTCAGCAGGTGTTGTGTTTGCCAGGGAACTTCTTGAAAGAGGAGAAAAGTAGAAACAAGCGGCCCACACCGAGGGACCCGATAGGTGAGGCACACGCCTGTCAGTGTGGATGAGCCGCCTCCGCAGGCCCATGTGTTTGAACACTCGGCCTCCACCTAGTGGTGATTCTTTAGGAGTGGATTCTAGCTGGCACAGGGGGTGGCATTGCTTGAGGGTTACAGAACAACCCACTTCCATCTACCCTGTCTTCCTGATCCACCAAGACAAAAATAAGCAAAACTACCTCCGGCTCCGGTGCCACGGCGGCTGGCTGCCAAACCCCACCTTTGCGGCTTGGCAGTGATGGGCTACAGCCATGAACTAGGAGCCAGAATAAACCTTCCTCCTTTAGGTCGCCCCTGGCCGGACCTGTGATCAGAGCGGTCAGCAAAGCAGCCGGTCGAATGTCTGACGCCCACGGGGCCAGAAGCCTCTGCAAGCCAGCTGCGGGCAGTCCACGGAAACCCTGTACAGAGTCAGTCCTGGAGCAGACGGGCCTCTCTGCCCCCAGGCTAACCAGCTGTTGGAGACAGCTTGGGGGTCAGGTAGCTTGGGGGCATCCTCAGGAGAGCCAGGGCAGCTCTGATGGTGAACGCAGAAACCTCCGCATAGGGGCCGGCGGACACAGCAGTGGGCTGACACGAATGCACCCGAGGCACACTCCTCCCTGTCTGAGCCACAGCATCCCTTCAGCCGTGCCACAAGCCACGCTGGGCTGACAGAGCTGCCAGGCCCAACCCCTCCTCCGTGGGTGATCCCCATGGGGCCACAGAGGGCCTTGCAGGCTCTGTGAACCCAACAGAACGCAGCCGGTGCATCGATTGATTCTACACTGTAACTGCACACGCATTCATGACACGCACTCACACACACATATTCACATGCACACACATTCACACACACATTCACACCTGCACACATTCACACATACATTCACACACCTGCACACATTCACACACACCTGCACACATTCACACACACCTGCACATTCACACCTGCACACATTCACACACACATTCACACACACATGCACACATTCACACCTGCACACATTCACACACACATTCACACACCTGCACAATTCACACACACACATTCACACACCTGCACACATTCACACACACCCACACACATTCACACACATGCACACATTCACACACACCCGCACACATTCACACACCTGCACACACATGCACACACCTGCACACATTCACACACACATTCACACACCTGCACACTCGCACACATTCACACACACCCGCACACATTCACACACCCACACACACATTCACACACATGCACACACCCGCACACATTCACACACATGCACACACCCGCACACATTCACACACCTGCACACATTCACACGCACACACATTCACACACGCACACACACGCGCGCACACACATTTACACACACATGCACACATTCACACACACATGCACACATTCACACACACACGCACACACATTCACACACACCTGCACACATTCACACACACACATGCGCACACATTCACATACATGCACACACACACACACACACACACTCTGAGGTTGAACTGGCGATTCTGCTCATCCTCCTTTATTGCTATGGCAATAGATATGGATATTTAAATATATCTTTCAAATACATTTGTTACCATTGTATATAATAAACATACCTTTTTGTATGTAAATCGGGTATGATATAGTTCAGAGTTCTGCCTGGCTTCTTTGGGCTTACAGGGGCTGGAATAGGCTAATCGAAGAGCAGCCCTCAAGAGGCTAGCGCTGATACTCCTTGGAAAGGAAGTTTCTAGTAATAAAAAATACCACCGAGGGAGGGAGAAGCTCAGTTTAGCCTCAGCCCTACATAGCTGTGTGGCTTAGGCAAGATGCCCAACCTGAGTTTTAGCTTCTCGCTTTAAAAAAAAAGCGAGCATGTGGTGGTGTTGGTGGTGACGTGTGTGTACTAAGGACACATTCTTCCAGGATTACGAGTGTGTTGTAGTACAGTCAACCAGATTGAAAGTGTGCGATCTCAGCCTGCCTTGCTTTGTGCCACAGGTAAAGATTCAGAGACCAGTGGGCAGACCTGTGGTATTACAGTTTCCGCAGAGCATCACGGTACAGACCCAGAGAAAGAGGAAGACACTTTCCCAGCCGGGACCTGGCTTCTGCCAGCATCGTCTTGGACCTCGAAGACCAACAGGGGCAGCTGAAGCCACTGGCAGTGATCCGGCCCCCCAAGACTGCAGTGGAGAAAGCACCCGTGCTGTGGACTGCATTAGCCACCTGGGAATACAAGGAGCCCTCACATTTGGGAATGTTCCTTTCTGCAAACACAAGTGAGTCTCACACGTCAAGCATACCACAGGTCCTTTGCTTTGCTCTTACCTCTCTGCTTCTTTAGGTTGTGGGTGGGCCCTCTCACAGGGTCCTGGCCAACGGCCTTGTTCACAGGGACCACTGCTTTGAGAGTGACGGCTCTAGAATAATCGCAAGAACAGACTTGAAAGTGGGAGGACGTGGAACAAGGGAAAGCAGCATTTATTCATCGAGACCATCTCACTTCCTAGCCAGCTGGCCTTGCACTAGTGAGACCCCTCCTGACTTGGCCTCTCCACTGCCGGCCTTAAGGGTGTGACCCACCATGCCTCTTAAAATCCTAGAATGTCTTTGTATTACGTCGCTTTAAAGACGTCTGTCTGCCGAAAACCCAGAGACTCTGAAACCACCACCTCACAGATTCTCTACCATGGAAACCGGGAGTGAAGGAACTATTTATTCTCCAAGAACTCACATTTAACAAAAACCTTGGTAAAGCTAGTATCTCATAATTTAACACCAGCATTTGAAATGTGCGTGTTGGCTTAAATTCATACTTAACAAAATGTCATACGTAATAAAATGCAATCTACGCCATGCCATTCCCGGGGCTGGGGAGATACCTCAATCTGACTAGTAGTGCAAGCATGAACTAGTTCCCACAGAACTAGTCCCACAGAAAAAGTCAGGCGTGGTGTGTGTCTGTAATTCCCATGCTGGGGGGCAGAGACTGGGTTTTGACAGGTTGCCCATCCTGGCTCCGTAGGGAGTTTCTGGTCAGTGATATCCTATCTCAAAAGACAGGTGGGAGACTGAGGGAGACAGCCAGTATTAACCTCTGGCACGCGCGCTCCGCCCCCACACACACTGTGCTCTGTAAGATACGGAGCCATCAGAACTATTAGGTGTACCACTTGAACCTTCTCTGGAGCACTTTAGTAAAAGATAAGCCCTGGAAGCTGTGCACCTCTGCCAGGCAGGAAAGGTGGGGGGTGCACCTGATGGTCCAGAGGGGCCAGGGCAGGGCCACCAGAGCCGGTCTGTTCTGAGCCCACCTCACCTGTCCCTGCCAGAAGACAGCCGCCTCTCTTTTCAGGAATTCTCTG
The DNA here is from genome assembly GCA_023101885.1 of Typhlomys cinereus. Classification (NCBI taxonomy): domain Eukaryota; kingdom Metazoa; phylum Chordata; class Mammalia; order Rodentia; family Platacanthomyidae; genus Typhlomys; species Typhlomys cinereus. The sequence continues at coordinate 1,010,642 of JALPQD010000097.1, forward strand.
CTCATGTCTCATTTGCATCCTGGATCCCTTTTCCTAAAGCAAATAAAACACTGCACGCGAATTTCTGGAGGAAAATGTATTAAAAGCCAGAAAACCACAGAAGTACAAGAAGAAACGCCCACCAGGCCACATCACTGAATAGATCGATTTGGAAAAGGTTCATAAAGTTATTTTTCAGCAGTAACAACAAATCGGTGTCAAATCCACCCCGTGCCCTCCCCCCACCCTTTTTAAAATAAATTAAAAAACAGCAAGCTTCAAGTACAACTATGTTCAGATACAAAGAGCTCCTTACTACAGGGATTAGCGATTGCATCTTTTTGTTTTGTATTTTTTTTTTACTAAAACTTTCATTTAAAACAGTTATTAAATATATAAAACAAATACACAGGATCTGGTCACTTTCTTCCGTGAATAAAGGGCACGTGGGCGCGGGGAGGGGACGCCGGAGGGGAAAGGGCCCGTCTTCCTCGCAGCCTCGAACCACGCGTGGATCCCACCCTCAGTCCGGGGCTGCTTCTCGGAACCAGAAACGCAGCACAAACCTTTCCACCTCGCGGGGGGCCTCTCGGCGGTCCCCTCCCCGGGACCGGACAGACGCTAACCACAGCACGAAGCGCACCTGCCGCTTCTCCCACGAGGCAGGCGCGCGCGACGCGGACACGGCGCGGGCGCGAGGGGACGGGGTCACTTGGGGGCCACCCCCGAGGTGACGGCCGCGGCGGCGGCGGCGGCGGCGGCGGCAGCGGCGGCGGCGGCGGCAGAGGTGCCCGCGGGCACGGCGGCCGGGGCGGCGGCGGGGGCGCCGGCGGTGGTCCGGCGCTGCTCCATGCCGTTGGGCAGGAAGCCTGCGATGATGGGCACCGGCCAGATGAGGGCGGCCACGCTCCACACCACGATGACCAGGGTCATGAAGCAGGCCACCAGCGTGGACTCGATGGGCTTGCGGTTCAGCCGCCAGCCCGCCTCGCCCTGCAGCTCCTCCAGGCTGAAGTCCAGGCAGCAGAAGTGGCGCGGCTCGCCCTGCAGCCACAGCGGCCCCGGCTCGGCCGCGGGGTAGGCGGGCAGCGCGGTGGGCGCCCCGGCGGGGGCCCGCAGGCGGCCGCGCACCCAGCCGCAGCCCACGCACAGGCGCAGGTCCTGCTGCGCGCCGCCCGCCGCCAGCCCCAGGTGCTCGATGAGCAGCGGCGGCCCGACGCGGTGGAAGGCGGCGGCGAAGAAGGCGCGGCCGTGCGCGTTGGTGGAGAAGAGCAGCAGGTCGCACTGCAAGCCCCGCGGGCGGCCCCAGCGCACGAGCAGCGAGCTCAGCATCTGCCGCTGCACGCTGATGTTGCAGGGCGCCGCCGGAGCCTCCTCGGGGGCCGCCGCGGCCAGCAGGCGCGGGGCGGCGGGCTCGCCGGCGGACGACGCGTTGGCCGAGGCGTTGGGGGGCGCCCCGGAGAGGCCGGGCGCGCCCGCGGCCCCGCCGAGCGCCGGCGGCAGCGGGCAGGCGGCGGCCAGCAGCGCGGCGAGCAGGGGCAGCATGGCCTGCGGCGGCGCCTACGCGCGCGGGGCCGGCGGCGGCTGCATGGCGCGCGGGCGACGGGCCGGCGAGGGGCCGGCAGGGGCCGGCGGGGCCGCGGCCCGCGCGCGCGGGGGCGGCGCCGGCTCGCGGGACGCGGGGGGCCTCTGCAGACGCGGCTCGTCGGGGATCCCGCCGCCCCCGGCGCTGAGGTCCTCGGACGGCCGGGCGGCTCTGCGGGCCCTCGGCGCACCCGGAGAGGATTCCCCGGCTCGGCTCCGCCTCCCGTGCGGGGGCCCCGCCCTCGGCTCGCCCGACGCGGGGACACGGGGACTCGGGAGGGCGGGGCTCCGCGGGGCGGGGTCAGGGGGAGTGGCGGGGCGGGGCGGGGCGGCCGGGGCGCGCGGGCGGAGCGAGGGGAGCCCTGGGGGCAAGAGTTGGAGAGTGCGCCCGGCCTTGGGGAGGGAGGCTGGGGAGCCCCGGGAGGTCCCTTTGTCACGCCGGAGGAGACCTGCTGAGATTTCTCCTTAGGGCCGGACAAAGTAGAAACCCCTCGCTTCATTGGAGAAACTGAGGCCCAAAGAGGAAATGTGTCCCCGGCCACCCCAGCAGGCAGAGACAGAATTCTGCGCCACTAGCTCCTGCTTCCGGCCTAGGATGTGGCTGAGGAACTCAAATCTGGAGATTTAACATCGCGCATTCAGTAGACACGCTTGGCATTGTCACGGGTCTCTCGGGAGGATCTGAGTACCCTGCGGGATCTTGGGCCGACAGTGTCTGATGGCGATGCCAGCCGGCCTGGCAGCCTTCGACTTCAAAGTGCCTCGAGTTCTTCTTGGACCCCCACAAGTCCAGGGAGCACGTGGTTACCCAGATCTGCCTGTGAGAACCCACGGATGTCAGAATCCACTGGGGTAGATATTGTGGGCGAGGGGAGGATGTCAATGTGTCAAGGAAAAAGCTTACATTAAAAAGCCCACCTAAGCATCTGTTTTAATCCCAGAACTGGAGGCGTGAGGGGGGGTCCAAGGTTACCCTTGGAAAGGCCAGCCTGGACTCCAGGCCAGCTTCTAGCCCCCACCACCTGTCTTCCTCCAGCAAGATGCCACCTCCTTCCCAACATTAGCAGCCCATAAGAGTGCAAGCGGATGGGCCTGTGAGGGGCAGTTCACACCCAAACCAGGGCAGATACCATGTCACAGAAAAAGTACCATCTGGCTTGGGGCGAAACTCGGTTGGTAGAGTGCTTGCCTGGCACTGAAGCATCTGCAAAGCTCTGGATTTGACCTCAGCATCACATAACCAAAACAAAAGCACTTTCCTATGTGAAGATGTGTGTGTGAGAGAAAGAGAGGGAGAAAGAGGGAGAGAGAGAGAGAGAGAGGAGAGAGAGAGAGAATGACTACATATCCCCCAAGCACCAAGTCACTCTGCCGAGGCCTTGGCTGCCCTCTGGCACTGTGGTGTGGTTCCCACTTTCAGGGGCTGTGGCTACAGTGCCTGCGCGTGGCTCTCGTCCTCTGGGATGCTTAGTTGGTTATCTAGTTCCTGTTCCGACCGGCCGTGCTGTGGTGCCTTGGTTTCTATCGACTGTTAGTTTCCCAGCGTGACTGGTCTGTTTGTTTACACGTCCATTACTTTTGGCCGCTCCTACAAAAATAAAGAAGACTTCTTTCGCCCTTGCGTCTCAGACGCAGAGTCTAGAATCCAGTGCGGCAGATCGGTTCTGATCTGAGCCATGTGGTTGGTGAGTGTCCCCAAACAGTGGGTCAGGTGACCCAGAGATGCCAAGTCTTCAAGGGTCAATTTTGAGCCAGGTTGCTGCCCGTGACAGCAGCTGCCATTGTCTGGTTCTAGGTGTCATGCTCCCTGGAGCCCTTCCTGCGTCCTTGCAGCACGAAGGACAGCTCTGAGGGGAGGACAGACTGGAGTCGAGCACGTTGGACCATGCCTGCGATTCGGAGGCAGGAGGATCAGGAGTTTGAACCCAGCTTTGACTACATGACACTTTGTCTAAAAAAAAAAGTGCTGTTTGGAGAGCCAAGCGGTTGGTTGTTGCCAAGTTGTTGCCCTGCGCCTCTCCATCCATCCTGCCCTGCGCCCCTCCATCCTGCTCTGCACCCCTTCATCCTGCCCTGTGCCCCTCCCTCCATCCTGCCCTGCACTCCTCCATCCATCCTGCCCTGCGCCCCTCCATCCTGCCCTATGCCCCTCCATCTTGCCAAGGACTCTGCCACCTCACCCTACTTTGCCACCTCACCCCACTAAAAGTGTGACTACCAGGCTGTCATTCTCTCCCTGTTTCCACATGGAATTCAACAGCTCAGGCCGAGCCAGCGGCTTAGGAGTGAAGAGAGACAGAACTGTCCCCATGCTCCTTATCTGATGGAAGGAAGAAAAGGGAACTAGGCCCTTGTCCAACGTTCCAAATCCTGGACCTTAATAAAAGGAACAGACGGCTTTGATGAATCTCTGCTTTGTCCATAAAACAGGGACAACAAACTGGCTACGTGGAGTGCATTGTCAGAAGACAGGGACTTCAAAGAAAGCAATTAGTAAGGACTCAGCGAATCCATTTTCTGCATCTCCTCTTTCCCTCCCCATATTAGCTAATTTTTTCTTCTATTGCCTATTGAAGTAATAACTTTGGAAAAACGATCTCCCTGGGTTATTTGAATTCCTTTCATCAAACAAAGCCAGAGATGTGCAGGTGCAGCCCTTTGTTCTTTTATTCTGTGGGTGGACATGAGATATCGTTTGCCACATTTTGTAGACGGAGAAACAAGCAAGAACCACAAAAGACTAAAAAAAAACAAACAAACCCCAGAAAACTCGAGATGCAAACCGGAGACTCAGCCAAGACAGGGTCCTGGCGAGAGCTGCAGGCTTTGAGCTGGCTGTGTTTCGAGGAGTGGGAGGAAAAGAAGGCTTTGCACTTCTGGCCTGGCTCACTAAGAAATCCCATTCTTCGGACTGGTAGCTTCAGATCTGGTGTTGGGAGGCGCTGGTGGGCCGTAAGCCTGGGGCTTGCAGGCTGTGGAGAAGAGATCTAGAAGTCTCTGCATTTGGCCAATTAGAATCGGACAGTTTCTTGCCTCTGCTTCCCTGCAGCGTACCCCTGACCCCTTTCTGCTTTCCTCTGCTGTGGTGAGATCTCCAGGGTGTCGGGTACATTTATCCTTCCTGACCACCATGGTCCCAGGAGAATGTCCCCTGCAGAATTCTGGCAGCAATTACATCCTGCACAGTTCATTTAGTAATTAATCATGGGCGCCCCGGGGCAAGGCTACTGTTGCAGCTTAAGTCTTTCTTAGACTTACTCTGTCTTGGTGCATTATATGGCTGCGTGGGGAACCTCTGTGCCCGTGGTGGGCGGGGCCCCAGCTCCTGGTTCTTTTGTGAGATTAAAAGAACCCCCTGCAGACTGGAGGGGTGGAGGGTGCGTGGGCAGCACGCGCAGGACGGCACGTGAGCAGAGGCTCTGCTCTGGGCTGGGCGCTCATGGTGGCACCTGCACTGAATAGAAGCTGCTCCGGAAGCAGCACCAGCTGCGTGCCAGGCACTGGGCCAAGCGCCCGAGACGCGTTCCCGGCACTGTTTCTGAAGACATTACTGCGGCTAAATGCACGTGGAGTAAATCGAGGCTTTGAGAAGTCCGGTGTTGGTACAGTGCTGGAACCCAAAAGCAAGGCTGGTCCCACACCTCATGCCTAACGCATCTGCCCACGGGTGCCAGCGCTGACCGCCTGTAGGTGGATTGATCTTCCCCTTCCACTTTGTCCCACCCCACTTTCCTGATGGGGCAAGACAGCTGGGCCTCAGGCAGGTGCGGATCACACCCAACCTGCACTCGGGAATTCTGCCGACCCTGACACATGGGATGGGCTCTCAGGCAAGGCATGGGTGAAGCTCGGGGTATGGCTTCCCTAGTGCGTGGTCTCGTCTCCTGCACTAGACTCCACAGAAGACAGATTCTGCCCAGCACTCTCTCCAGGCCCACTGCGTGGTTCCGGAAAGGGTCCCTAAAGGCTCAAGTGTTGGAGCCTTATTTTCCAGGGTGATATTACGGGGGGGAGGGGGCGATGGAGCCTTTAAGAGTTGGAGCCTAGTGGGAAGCCCTTAGATTATGGGGGGCCCCCCTTAAAGGCAGTCGTGGTGCCCTCCATCCCCTTCCTCTTCTCCTTTGCTTCCTGGGGATGAGTTCTGTTTCGCCATGATGTGCTTTTTTGATTCTTAGTCTCAGTTGTCCAATTGATTGGATCTGGAATCAACTAAGAGACTTGCCTGTGGACAGGTCTGGGAGAGGAAGGGGTAGCTGATAGGAGACCCTCCCCTGAACGGGCAGCACCTTCCCGGAGCTCCCAGATACCAAGAGGTCCAGGGGAAAGCAGCACTGCTTTGGGCTGGCTGCCTTTGCTCCTTGCTAGTGAGAGCATCTACTGCTGCTGCCGCCGCCGCTGTCGCCGCCGCCGGTGCACCCTTCCCTGAACTGAAACCCAGCTGCCTTGGCCTTCAAGTGCACTGAAGACCAGCCGCTCCCCAGGGCTCCTCCGGCCTTCTGCAGCAGATTGGGTCTGGGGCAGCATCTCACAGACTGAGCAGCTGACGGGGGTGGGTCGGCTCCTTCAGTTTGCAGACCGCCATCTTTGGACTAGCCGCCTCGCATCGGGTAAGCCATCTAATAGATAGATCCCTTTTGCCATAGGTATTCATTCTATCTTCCTTTCTCTAGAGACACTGGTTAATACGTGCTTCTTGCCCAAAGCAAAGGAGTCCACTTGATTTGGAGCCTTCAGAGCTGTGAGCCAAAATAACCTTTCACTTTATAGGTTATTTCTCACTGGCATTTTGTGCTAGTGACGTGAGTTGACGGAGAGTCGCCAGGGTTGCTGGGACAGTGGCAGTGCTCATTGGGAGCTGTAGATCGGCTGGGTCTGCTGGACGTGGGCGCCATCCCCCAGCCCCAAGTGTCCAGCATACCTGAGCATACCTGCCCACGGTCATTGGTGGATCTTAAAATAATGACTTTAATGATACCTGGAGAGGTGCCAAAGAGAGAGATAATTGGGATGTGGCAGAAACCACCCTGGTGGGACAAAAGAAGGGTTTCTGGGAGACAGTTGCTGATTAGCATTTTTTTTTTAAAAAAAGAGTTAATGCTCCTTTGATGAGTCTGACAGGCTCCTTAAAGATTTTGCAACATAGTAACATGCATTTCTGTATGTTCCTGTGCGACTTGAAACAAGTGATATTTTGTGGCTCTTGTATCTGCCTCACAGCAAATTAAAATGTCATTTAGCTTTGATGGCTGTGAACTCAGAGGGTTTCAATTTGGCGCACCTGGGAGCCAGGACCAGCTTGTCAAAGCTACAGCCACGGAATGTTCCCTCAGCCGTGAATAAGCGTCATAAGAATTTACTTCATGCTGCCACTAAACAGCACCCGCATTCCCCTAAAATGAAATAATTGGGCTCCATTTACAGAGCGGGAGAAGCGACGGGAAGCAAAGCCCACTCTGGAGAGCCAGGAACGTAGGGCACAGCCATGCCTTCTGGCTGCAGCCCAGAGTTCCAGGGACGGGCGGCTGCCGGATGCTGGAAGGGCAGCGTGGGTGCCCGGCCTGGCTAACCTCCCCCACTGAGGTCACCGCTCAGCGGCTCAGATCTGAGAGAAATGTGGCCATGCGCCTGGCCTTGGGAGACTGGCAGATGCGACTCCTCTTTCACTTTGCTTCGTCTTGATTTTCCAGTCTGTGAAATGGGTTTGATGGCTGTGCTGTGAGCGTTCGTAGAACAATCCGTTCAGAGTCTATGTAAGGGGGAGGGGAGTGTGGCCAACTCTTTTGGTGGCGCCAGAAGATCTCTCTCGGCCTTGGGCACGTGTGGCTTGCCCTCCTTCCTGTAGGCACGTTCCTACCCAGAGAGATCCCTGAGTGCTAAGCTGGGCATGGGGGTGCACACTTGTAATCCAAGCGCAGAGGAGGGTGAGGCAGGGGAATCGCCAGCCAAGGCCGGCCTGGACACATGCCGAGATGGTATTAATGTGGGTATTGGAAAGGGACGGCTCCTGGCTTATGAGACGCCCAACTCCTCACACGTCAAACAAACTTGCCCCAGAGGTCACGGGCACGGAAGGATCCCGGAGCCCCCGATGCTGACTTTGGCAAAGCTGGCACTCCGGCTGGGAGCCAGCCCCTGGGCAAGTGGGTATCAGGCCCGGTCCTGCTTGAGGGAGGTCCTGTGCGGCCTTTCAACAGAGGCTTTGAAAAATGTAGGCCGGGTGCGAGCGAGAGCAAAGGGCCTTTCTAACTTACTTAGGAGAGAGGAGGAAAATGACGGGCTTGGTGATCGCTGGAATCCCGCTTCTGAGTCAGTTTGCAGGCGGAGGATCAGTGACAGACAGAGTCCTGAGCTGCTTCCGTTCTGACGCAATCCAGTCTTGCTCCTCCCGCCCTGCTGAGGCTCCGGACCGGGCTCCAGGAGAGCGGGTGTGAGACGGAAGCCCAGGCTGGACCAGCCCCAGCCTCAGGGAGCTGGTGGGCATGGGGGTTGTACGAAAGTGTCTAAGGAGGCATCACACAAGCACCTGCTCACCCCCAGCCGTTACCTAAGTCACAGTTACACCAGAGTCCAGCTTGGCAAACCAATGAGTTTATCGGGGTGACTTACAGGAGTGTGGGTGAGGGGTGACTTACAGGAATAGGGACAACTCCAAAAGATCCATCCCAACATGAGTGACAACTTGTGGGCGCTTCCACCTGGCACTTCTGCGTGACTTGCATCCAGCACCACTGATCAGAATCTCTGCCAAGCGACTCAGCTCCTGGGTGGGCATGGGGGGGGGCTGTCTATATCTTGGGTCCTGGACCCCATGAATCTTTTTAGTTCAGAGAACTCCTTGAGATATAGTGTGCCTTCCTCTAAGAATGTTTCAGGACCGGAGAGATGGCTTAGGGGTTAGGACTCTGCCTTGAAAGCAGAAGGATCTCAGTTCGAGTTCTAATCCTGGATCCCATGAAAAATATCAGGCAGAAATAAACAGCAGTGTCCTGCACTTCTGGCTCGGGAAGGCAGAGTCTGGAAGATCCCAGAGGGAAGCAAAAAAGGAAGTAGAAGCAATCCAGGATGACTCCCAAAGTCACCCGTGGACCTCTACAGAGGCAGACAGTGCCCTCTGACACACACACATACACAGCATAGAATGTTTCCAAAGGCTCCCCGACAGAGACAGAATTCAACCTTCTTGGGGGGAAGGCTTGGCTTCCTGCTATGTTGTTCTGTTCTCGTTGCCATGGTTATGGGGGGGCAAAGTCCAAGACCGGCATGTTATACCTGGAGAAGAACACGGAACGACAGAGGGCCTCGGAAGCCAGTGGGAACTGTGGGGCCTTTGCTAGCTAGCGCGGGGGAGACTGCCAGGAGAGACATTCCAGGGACAGACTCCCGGCATAGGCTCTGGGTGATCTGGGGTTGGGCCCTAATAGCTGACAGGTCCTGACCAGTGGGGGGAGAGGGGGATATGAACCTGGGTCAAGTACTTACCTCTTGGGAGTCTTCACATTCTGAGCTGTAAGATGGTGATAACTCAGGGTGATGTTTGGACCTAAGTGTCTCCCGAGATCTCCTGTGAGACAAAGGCCTGGTCGCTGTCCGGTGCTGTTGGGTTTAGTGCAAAGCCTGGATCATTGTCGCGTTTCCTTGAGTGATGTAGAGGCACAGCGCCTTCCTCCTCCTCCTCCTCTGTGCTGTGTGGCGAGTGGGCTGGTGACGTCCTGCTGCCTCACCGCAGCGGACGGCTCTCTGGCACCTAAGAAACCACTCAGGAGGAACCCAGGGCGCAGCCTAAGTTCTCTCGTCCTTCCACACACAGCGTCCCCGTCTTTGCCTCCTCCCTCCAGATCTGCTGAGGGGTCTCCATGTCTGTCAGTCACGAGCGCAAACCTGTTCTCTCCCGAACCTGACTCCAGGGCAGCCTGGGCCTCTGCGGTTGGCTGCGCAGTGTCCGTTGAGTCGAGATGCTGTCTCGGACCTAATCGGTACCAGCCTGCAGGGAACCCAGGGACGCACAGCCCCACTCCATCCCAAGTTCCCAATCTTCACCTCTAACAATGTCCTGGGGGGTCCTGCTGGGGACCCCGAGCTGAGAACATCTGGCCTGAAGCGTTTCTTCTGGACGCAGACATGACTCCCCTGGGGACAGCAGCATTTTCTCCATCTGGTCACATGGTCCCGTTTCAATATTGAAGGTGAAAAAGTCTAAATGCTCTCGGTCCCGAGTTCTTGCAGACAACACCGACGCGAGAAAGAGACTCGGATCTCTCATTCCCTCGTTTCCTTCAGCAAGGACACACAAATCTACAAAGCACACTGGGGTGTTCTGGGGGGGCAGGGATCCTGGCCATAAGGCCGCGCGTCTGTCAAACACTTGTGATGGCTTGAAGTGCGATGCCCCGGGGGCTCATGGCTCTGGGGCTTGGTTGCCAGCTAGGCTTCCAGGAGGGGCTGGATGCCCATGAGGTCCTCAGTCCTAATCATGGACCGACTGCCCCTTGGATGCCATCACTGGGAGCTGGCGCTGCGTGGGAGGCGGGGCCTGACTGCAGGAAGTGGTCACCAGGGGGCAGGACCTGACTGCAGGAAGTGGTCACCAGGGGGCGGGGCCTGACTGCTGGAAGTGGTCACACCAGGAGAAGATGGGGAGGGTACATATATCCTGGTCCCTCCCTGCATATCTCCCCACCCTCTGCTTCCTGTCCATCATGCGAACTGCTCCACCCCCCCCATGCCTGCTTTGCCATGCCACAGGAGGGGGCTTCAGCTGGGAGGGTCTGGGGACAATGTTGGGGCTGTGTGAGGGACCCTAGCTCTGTACCCTTGGGACTTGACCTTGCCTCCTGCCGTACTGGGGAGGACTTAGGGGCTCCCTATGAGGCGTTCCTGGATTCCATAGTCAGAGGAGGCCCAGGGCCTCACAAAGATGTGGTCTGCCAACAGGGGCTCCTGGTGGGGGGGCCAGCCTCTGGCAGGGTTCCTTCTGGAGAGGCATGGCCAGGTGGGTCTGTCCCCCTCCCTTCTTTTCTGCTGACCTCTTTCCCAGCACTTGGGTTCTCTCCGCTGGCAGCTCCCTGGAGCTGCACATCTCATTGAAGACACTGAAGATCACCATGATAATTACCAGATCATTAGCAGGGGGATTTGAAAAGACACTTCAAAGCATCTCTCCTGGAATCGCTGAGACAGGTGTGAAAGTCTGTCTGGGGAGAGTCACCAGTTTCAAGGGACACTGGGGACACAAGGGTAGGTGTTGATTAAACCGAGCTGAGCAGCAAGCGGGGAGCTGGGCGACCTTCTACCAGGGCAGGCTGACTGCCGTTGGGTGGCACGGAGACCCGCAGCTTGAAGCAAAACACAAAAATACAGAATTTACCTCCACGAGAAATCTGACCTAATTAGGTCTTCCAATGTCTGGTGTACGCCTGCTTGGGCGAGAATAAACACGAATGTTTCCTCTGCCCCAGACTTCATTTAACGAAAGTTAACGAGGTGTGTATCGCCGACCAAAGGCCTGTGACTGGAGTTAAGGGAGCCAACTTTAAAAAAGAAAATCTTCCCTTAAGAAAAGTGACAAATGGTTATGCTGCAAGAAGGGAGACTCTGTGTGTGTGCATGCATGTGCAAAGTATGTGCATGTGTGTGCGTGTGTAAGTGTGTGTGAGAAAGAGAGAGAGAGAGAGGGGGCACTGTGTGTCCCTGTGGAGGACCAGAGATGATTTCGGGAATCATCCTGGATTGCTTCTATCTCCATTTTGCTTCGATCTGGGATTTCCCAGGCTCTGCCCACCACGGCTGGGACTGCGGGCTGCTGCCTGGTGTTAGCGGGAAGACTGTTAAATGCAGCCGCGGAAGATACTGCTGGGCCGAATGTGTAGCCTGCATTCCACAAGCTTTTGTGTCTCCGTGACCAAGCTCCCAAGAAACACGTCTTGAAGGAAGATGTATGTGTGTTCTTGTTTTTAGAGTCATCCTGGTGGGGGGAGGGGCAAAGCGGCTCACAAGACGGACAGGAAGCGGAGGGAGGAGGATGCCTTCAGTGACTTCCTCTCCTACACACCATCTCCTCCCAAGGATGGCAGCGTGTTGTGAGTGCTTGAAGGAGACGCCCATGATTGGGTCAGAGGATGTCACCGGGGATCCAGCTGCTTCCCAGAGGCGCCCGGCGGGCAACCAAAGCCCAGAGCACAAGGCCGGGGCATTTCATGTCCAAGCCGTGTGCGGATGGTGCTGCAGCTCCCTTCCTTTTTTGCTGGGAGACAATACTCACAACCGAAGAGAGAGACATTTATTTGCTTCGCAGTTGCAGGGGAGATAAAATCCCATTATGTGGGACGAGGAACGGCAAGGTGGGCGGCAGAAGTTAGAGGAGGTGCAGGTCACCCCCTCGTCGCAGAGGCAGAGAGAGCCAGAAGCCATTGCTGGAGCAGACAAGGAGGGGGGAGACGCGGCTTCCTCCAGCAGAGCTCCACCTCCCAGGTTGCCACAAGCTTCCAAGACATGGACAGCTATGGATGCGAACGGTCAGCCCGTGAGGGCTTTCATGCGCAAACCGTGACAGGCGGACATGCGGCCTTCGCTAGCGTCCTTGTGTCCAGAGACCCCCGTCCACTGGGGAGCTAGGACCTGAGTGTGGCCCTGGGCTCATCCCTGCTGCAGCGGGGACTCTAGAAGCTGCCCATTCACACCTGCGTCAGCTCCTGCCCGCACCGCGTGGCACAGAAGCTCTGGTCTCTGTGTGAGTGGCACAGGCCAATGACGCTCACAGCCAAGTATCAGATGTCTTCTTCAGTCGCCGTCCGTGTTATATATTTTATCAGATGTCTTCTTCAGTCGCCGTCCGTGTTATATATTTTATCAGATGTCTTCTTCAGTCGCCGTCCGTGTTATATATTTTATCAGATGTCTTCTTCAGTCGCCGTCCGTGTTATATATTTTATCAGATGTCTTCTTCAGCCGCCGTCCGTGTTATATATTTTATCAGATGTCTTCTCCAGCCGCCGTCCGTGTTATATATTTTATCAGATGTCTTCTCCAGCCGCCGTCCGTGTTATATATTTTATCAGATGTCTTCTCCAGCCGCCGTCCGTGTTATATATTTTATCAGATGTCTTCTCCAGCCGCCGTCTGTGTTATATATTTTATCAGATGTCTTCTTCAGTCGCCGTCTGTGTTATATATTTTATCAGATGTCTTCTTCAATCGCTGTCTACATTATATATATTTTTTTGAGATGGAGTTTCTTTGAACTTGACACTCACTGCAGCTAGCCCGACTGCAGAGCAAGCCCAGGGTCTTCCTGACTCTGTCTCCCCCGTGCTGGGTGGGATTCCAGGCAGGTGCCACCGTGCCAAGCTTTCCATGCTTGGACTTGAACCCAGGTCCTCACGCTCACATAGCAAGCACTTACTGACTGAGCCACCTTCCCAGCCCTGTCTGTCTGTTTAGATAGCAAGACAAGTGCCTTCCTGTGCATTTTTCACTGGTATTTGAGAGTTTCAAGAAGGTGAAAATACTTCGTATGTGGGTTATTTTGGGGGAGATCTGGAGGGGTAGATGTACCAAGCCATTCTGAGCACACTGTTACAAAGCGTCACTGTGGGACGTCAGCCTTTCACCTTAAACACCTAACCTCAGAGGCATCGTCCCTCAGAGCCGAGGGACGCGAGTTCAGCTTCGGGCTGTGATGACTCTTATCATGGTGCTGAAATCGTCCGGCGCAATGATGGTGGTGGAGCAAGGTGACGCAGCAGTTCTGGGTCTTTCCTGTGGGAGCGCAGCAGACCTCAGCCGGGGGCCAGCTGCCTCGGACGCGACGGCTCAACAGCTGTGTCCACATGTGCCTCAGAATGTTGGTGGAAGGCAGAGCTCGTGGGGTCCGATTGTCGGCCGGACCCTGAGGCTAGCTGAGCTGTCGGGACAGCCCTGGCCTGAAGAAGCACTGGGCGGCTCAGAGGGGACCAGGCCTCCCTCGTGGCACACACAGGGCCGGGGAGGAAGGTGCCACTGCTCGTGGGGGTCTGTGGCTTGGGGTGCTGTCACGTCACAGGGATGGACCTGGAAGCTTCCAGAGAACTTCCATGTTCTGGCCTCACTTTGTCCACGGGTTGTAGAAATCGCCCAGATTCACACGCGTGTCCGGTCTGCGGCCTCCAGGCTTGTGTGGACCCAGAATAGCTGTGATCGTGGCCAATCCTAAGCTACTTAAAACCTAGTGATTGCATGTGCGTGAGCGTGTGTGCGTGAGCGTGTGTGCGTGCGAGCGCGTGTGTCTGGCTTGTGCTGTCCTCAAGCATAACGTATGTTGTGTCACGATGTCAAGGTTGGACGCATCTGAGACCTCCCCCTGCACAGTAGGCAAACCAGCGTACCCCACACACCTCGGCTGCTTTCCTGGCTGCCTCTGGTGCCAGCTGCATTGCACCCCGTCTCTGCTTCAGTCTGTTTGTTCTCAGGGTGTCACCCATCTGGTGCCACCCTGGGGGTCTTCTTACAGCTTCCCGCCAGCTTAAGGCGTTGAGTAGAATAACTTCCGGCGCTGGTTCAGCTGAGCTCGGGGACGTCACAGGGTGTTGGCATCTGCGCACACGCACCACCAAGTGCACATCCCATTTCTGTCCCAGCTCCCTCCACATCAGCTTCTGCTCATCCCCAGAGAACCCACGCATCAGGGTGGTCCTGAGTGGCCCAGAGCTTCTGGTTGGAAGGGAGTGTGAGGAGACCCGTCCAGAGAGAGGGGAGGAAGTGTGTCAATGCTGCTGCGTCTCAGGATGTATCTGGATGGGCATGAGAACCCATAGCCAGAGACTGGACCCTGCAGGTCAGGCATGTGCAAATTCAAGGCAAATGATATGCAAACAGCACATGTGACTCTGCCCTCGTACCTGCTTCAATGGGGAACAAGCAAGTAGAGCTCATTGATAAAGTGCGCTCGCGGGGAGGCCACGGGGCAAGAGAAGACAGGGGTGGGCTCCTCACCCCTTTACAGGCCGGGGATTGTTTGCATGTCGAGTGGCTCAGTGGTGGTCCCTCTCAGGGAACTCACAGGCACATGGGGCTGAGGAAAGAACAGACTTCCGAAGGTTGTCCTCTGATTCTGCCCATGTGCATGTATTCCTCTTTCTCTCTTCTCTCTCTTTCACTGTCTCCCTCTTAAGTAAGTAAATAAATAAACAAAATATTTTCAAGAAGAGGTTGTGGTCTCAAGCATCTCTTCCAGCTTCCCAATGCTGTGTTCTTTTTTTAACCTGAAAGGTCACACACACACACACACACACACACACACACACACACACGTGCGTGCGAAGGCTGGATGCGTCGCACTTGTCTAACATCTCCTGAAATGCTCTGACCAGCCTCTTCCTGCACCAGTAGAGACGATGTCCTCATCCATCGTCCCCCAATGCCTGGGTTAGAGCAATGTTTGAGTCTTGGGTGAGTCTGTTCTCTACTGCTGGAACGAAATGCCTGAGGTGAGGTCATCTGTAAATGCGAGAAATGTATTTGGCTCATGATTCTGGATGCTGTAAATCCACAGGCATGACGGGGGCTGTCCTGGCTGTCTTGTGGCACAGCAGGGGACACTGTCCCATGAGACTGGGCAACGTGCCAGCCTAGGACTTTCTCTCTTACGAAGCCCCTGACGCCATCTTGGAGGTCATAACTTCATGAGTTCATCCGATCTTTTGTTTGTTGGGTTTTTTTTTTTTTCAGTTTCTCTGTAGTCCAGACTGGCCTCCAATGTGCTGTGAAGCTGAGGCGAGTCTGAACTTCTGATCTTCCCCCCTCTGCTGTTTACAGTTGCTCAACATCATGCCCAGACAATTACTTGTAAGTGAGAAATAAATTGTGCATTCTTGGGTAAACCTCATTGGATATTATCTGCCTCTATTTTCTTTAGACAGGGTCTCATTCTGCGGTTCAGACTGAGCCACTTAGGCTTGTGGACTTTGAGCTTGTGCCCCCCGCCCCCCCACCTCCCAAGGGCTGGTGTCACATCCATGTGCCACCAAACCTCTGTGATTCATGATATTTTATCAAAGATTCTGTGTCTAGGTTCATGAGGTATGTTGGCCTATGTCTTTTCTTTTAATACCCTTGTCAGCTTTTAATGTTCGGGACATACTAGTCTCATAAAATGAAATTTATCTTTTCTGTCTTTTGAGGTGATTTATATTATTTCTTTTAAAAATTTTTAATAGGGGCTGGAGAGGTGGCTCAGGGGTTAAGCCTCCGCCTTGCAGGCGGAAGGTCCTGAGTTCGGATCCCAGATCCCACGTATAGACGCCAGGCGGAAGCGGGGAAAACCTGTGTTTCTGGTCCTGGTAGGGCGGAGCCTGTGAATCCCGGGGCAGAAGGAGGTGGAGGCGTCCATGGTGGTTCGCGAATTCGTCCGTGGTTCTACACATACACAGACACACGCACACACAGATACACATACGCACATGCACACAGTTGAATAAATAATAATAATAAAAAAATTAAAAAAAATTTTTAATAGGCTTCACCTAGGAAATGTTCTCTCAAGCTTTTGAGTTACAGGATTTCTGCGTCCTAGACTTGAAGATTGAAGCCGGGACGCAATAGAATGGTTTAAATAAAATCTACTGAAAAGCAGAGAAGGGGACACCTGATTTCTCAGGAGAATCAGGGGAGGAAGAAGTCATCTCTGGGCTGGAGAGATGGCTCAGGGGTTGTGACTCTGTCTCACAAGCAGAAGGTTCTGAGTTCGGATCCCAGGTCCCACGTTAAAAAAAAAAAAAAAAAAAAAAAAAAAGAAGTCATCTCTGACAGTTCAGGGAGCTGGGGGGGGGGCAGACAGCTCCAGGTCTTGCTCTGGCGCGCTGGACTCTGGGTGCCCCTTTTATGAATTTTCGGGGATCAAAACTGGAAACTTTCTACAGGTTTCCTCTCTGACCTTTGATTGGTGGTCCCTGTGGGCCGGGTTTGAACGTCCTGCTGCTGAGCTTTGTGGTGGACTCTCCGGTGGGCGCCTGTGTGCCGAGTGCTGTGGGCTTCAGGTCGGCGCTCCCAGGGTACGTGCTGACCCTGGCTTAGGCTTTGTGTCCTCTGCCGTCCCCTCTAGTCTCTGCCTGGGGGCCTCCGCCGCTCTCAACAGAGGTGTGTCTACTCAGATTGGTTTTTTCCCCTTACGGTATGTTTTCTTCTCCACTTTTATTTTTATTTTTTTTAATTCAGTTGTGCGTGTGTGCGCGTATGTGTATGTATGTGTGTGTGTGTGTGTGTCTGTGTGTGTGTAGAACCACGGTGATTTCGGGAACCACCACGGACGCCTCCACCTCCTCCTTGTTTACTCTGCCCGGGATTCACAGGCTCCCCGCTACCAGGACCAGAAACGCAGGCCGCCCCCCGCTTCCGCCAGGCGTCTATACGTGGGATCTGGGATCCGAACTCAGGACCTTCCGCCTGCAAGGCGGAGGCTTAACCCCTGAGCCACCTCTCCAGCCCCTTCTTCTCCACTTTTAAAGATGAAAAGGAAGAACCCATGAGGTCATCAAGTGGGAGGTGGTGCTGTGTGGCAGGGACCTCCCCTGTGCGGAGCAGGAGGGGGCAGGGAGGGGTGGGAAGTGAGGGGGAGGTGAAAGGGTCGATGTGTGGGGGTCTGCTCATGAAGCGGAGGGCAGTGTCCCCGATGGGAAGGATGGCAGGGGCTGAGGGAGCTGGGCTGGATCGGACAAGAGCGAAGCCGCTGCTGCGCCCAGCGAGGAGACCACTGGGTCTTTACTCACCCCTGACATCCTTCAAGAAGCACAGTTAAGATTAAGAGCAGCGGCGTCTCCAGGCATGGCCTGCTTGCCTCTGGATCCCACTAGAAATTCTGGGGAGCTTTGGAGAGCAGACCCATGGGGAGGAGGACTATGGGGGAGCAGGGGTGTGGGGGGCTGCGGGGAGAAGCAGGGGTGTGGGGGGCTGCGGGGAGAAGCAGGGGTGTGGGGGGACTGCAGGGAGAAGCAGGGGTGGGGGACTGCAGGGAGAAGCAGGGGTGGGGGGCTGCAGGGAGAAGCAGGGGTGGGGGGCTGTGGGGAGAAGCAGGGGGGGCTGCAGGGAGAAGCAGGGGGGGACTGCAGGGAGAAAGCAGGGTGGGGCTGCAGGGAGAAGCAGGGGTGGGGGGCTGCGGGGAGAAGAAGCAGGGGTGGGGGGCTGCGGGGAGAAGCAGGGGTGGGGGGCTGCGGGGAGAAGCAGGGGTGGGGGGCTGCGGGGAGACGCAGGGGTGGGGGGCTGCGGGGAGAAGCAGGGTGGGGGGCTGTGGGGAGAAGCAGGGTGGGGGCTGCGGGGAGAAGCAGGGGTGGGGGGGCTGCAGGGAGAAGCAGGGTGAGGGCTGCAGGGAGAAGCAGGGTGGGGCTGCAGGGAGAAGCAGGGTGGGGCTGCGGGGAGAAGCAGGGTGGGGGCTGCGGGGAGAAGCAGGGTGAGGGCCGCGGGGAGAAGCAGGGTGGGGGCTGCAGGGAGGAAGGTTGCTGGTCTTGGTCAGTGAAGTAGTTCGGTTTCCTTGCTGAGTGTCATTTCACCCAGAGCGCGGGAGGAAGCAATGCCACTTATTGTCATGTAACTGGATCCTGTGGGCACTGACTGCCCCTCTGACTTCGGTGCTCCCTGGCGTGGCCTGGGGCTGGCAGGGGCTGGCAGGGGCTGGCAGGGACTGCTGGTGTCTGGAGGAGGGGTCAGCTTTAACTGGCTCTGTGGGAGAGGTCAGCGGGAGCACTTGGGGCTCAGCATCTTCCCAGCGCCCGGTGGTGTGTGGCGTGGAGAAGCCATCAAGGCGTTCCCTAACCCTAACCTCCTCCCACTTCCTTTCCCCCTCCCTCAGGGGATGTGGTCTCCAGAAGCAGGCGCTGTGCAACTTCCTTTTGCCAGGAAGGCCCCGCAAAGCTCCATGGGATAAGGAGATCCTGCCCCTGGTTGGGAAGCCAGAGTTTCTGCCAGACAAGCAGGTCTGACAGTGTTGCTGTGGTCGTTCTTGGAGAGTGGGATCTGCCAACGTGGTCACTCTGGGAAACTAGGGATCTGCCAACGTGGTCACTCTGGGAAACTAGGGATCTGATACCCCCTGGTCACCTCGGGGGGGGGGCCTCTCACACGGCGGGTGGACAAGCACAAGGGGGCCAGCTGGCCACAGTGTTAGAGATTTGACTGGACCCCACCCTGAGTTTTCCTGGTCGGCGTCTGTGTCTCCAGCCGGCACCTGGTCACCCCCCAAAGGAATTTGATCCATCGTGGGCCTGTCAAAGCGATGGGTGGAGTCTGCTTTGACCCCCTGGAAGCCTCCTCCCACTTCCTTTCCTTTCCCTCAGGGGATGTGGTCTCCGGAAGTAGGCGCTGTGCAGAGTGTGATTTTGTAGGCGGCACCCTGACTGTCTCTTCTGTGTTTCCATCTAACTTCCATCCCTAATATTTGGGAGCTTTTTCTGTTTCTCTGAGGTTTCTTGCAGCATCCGATTTCTCCAGCACACGCCGCTTGCCACGAGCACGCGGCTCCCAGATGCACGGGAGTGCATTCGGTGATTCATCGGGACTCCTGACATAGGGAGTAGCCATTTGCCTGCTCCTGCTGCCCTTCTCAGCCTTCTTCCCGCCTCACCGGCAGGCTGGCCCCCAGAAGTCTTCCGGCATTTCCCTCCCTCCCCCACCCCACTCTGCTCCCCTCTCTCTCCTTCAGGGGATCTACGTGGATGTCCCGGCCAGGCCGCCTCATCCTCCACGATGGGCTCCTAAACCCTTCCCCTGAGCTCACGTAGTTCTCTATATTTCTGCTCCCCCTGCCTCGAAAAAGAGTCATGTTATTCTTGCTGATTCTGATGTCTGCAAGCCAAGCAGAGGGACGACCCGTGAAACCAGGTGAGGTCTTGGGGTCTCAGCACCGAGTGCAGGCTCGGGCGTTAGTAGCTGGATGCGATGGCGAGGAGGCAGGCGCGCTGTCCGGCTTCGCAGAGTGGGGACAGCAGGGTTCGGCGTGAGGTCAGATTGAGACTCAGCTGTGTCCAAGCCTGGCTCCCCCTCCCCACCCGTGCTCTGGTGCAGCTGGCGGCAAACACCTCGCCAGGACAATCTGCTGCTTTGGTCCTTGGTGCTCCGACAGCTGTGGCCCCTGTCTTTCCGGATAGGACACGCCAGGCTTACAGGCCCACAGCAGAAAACCCTGGTTACTAACCTCGATTATTCATTGCTGTAAGCAACCAGCCAGCAGAGTCAATGCGCTTCAGCGAGACACAGCCAAGCTTCATTCCATCGTTGAGTCTCTGCCCATCGCAAATATTGACCTTAATTAAGAAGCGATTATCTAGGCAGAGTGTAGGAGAGTGTGTGTGGGAGAGGGCAGCGGGCCTCCGAGGAGAGGAGATGACGACGGCAGTTCTATCTGTTCAGGTTGCCAGAATTTTCTTTCCCACTTACAGTCATGACACATAGCTTTCTTTTCCTTTTCCTTTTTTTCAGTTGGGAAGTGTAGCAGCAAAATACTTACTCAGGGAAAACAAAGAAACAAGAATGAAAAACAAACCCAAGAGCCAGGTGACTGGCTGGCCCCGTCTGTGTAGTGGCTGCTCTCAGTGGGTGTTGAATCACTGTCCCCAAACCCACACGCTTCCCAGGTGGATAACCGCGGGGTTCGGGATGCCGGGCTCTAAGGCAGGAGAGGCCGGGAGGTGACCCCGGCTGGGCCAGTCAGCGCTGGACTGGAAGACAGTAACCAAGCAACACACATTTCTGTGGCAGGCAGCGGGCGAGGCAGAGGCCGCCCAGACGGAGCAGGAGCGGGGTGATAGGCGACCACAGGGCCAGAGGACACCTGGGTACCAGAGGCGGGAACCACAGCTGGGAGTTTGAATTCCTCATCACCGGATGGCAGCCGAAGAGCCTCACGATGCAGCCTGACCCAGCCTCCGTTGCCCCCTGGTCGGCTCACGCCAGACAAATGTAGTTGATAGCTAAGTGGATCGTGCCAGGAACCAGAAGCCCACCAGAGAAGCCAGGGGGTACCATGGTTGCTATGCCCCAAGACATGCTCTCAAAAGTTTATCACCAAGGAAGGAAAACGGGAGCTTTGATGAGATGTCACGGTCACGTCTGACGTCACCATGACATTGTGCGGGTGGGTTGTGAAGCAGTGGTGGGAACGCAGTGGCACAGCACCTTGGACCCCCCCCCCCGGCTTCCTGTGTGTATAGAATTGGGTCAGAGCCAGGACTTCGCTGAGGTCCACGTGACTAGGTGGGACCCATCTCAGAATGAAAACGTTCAGTATTGTATTTTGGGTGGCGGCTCCAGGGCTGTAAATAATTACCAGAACTCACCGAGCTGAACACGTAAGACGCTGACCCATGGCCGTGGTGGTAATTCCACCTTGATGCAAAAACAAAATGGTAAATCATAGAGCTGGCTGTGATGGCTCAGGCTTGTCGCCACGGGAGGCTGAGGCAGTGGGTCATGAGTTCAAGGCCAGCAAGAGCCGTCTCCCTGACTCAAAATACGTGAATAAACGAATAGCCACTACCCCCCCTTTGTACGGGACATGATGAATGGGTGAAATATGACTGATTTACAGTGACGATGTCATGGTGTGAATGTGAGCTGCCCCCCCCCCCGAGGTTTCGTAGTCCAGTCCCGCTTCCTCTCGGCTTGCTCTTGCTTCCTCTGCTTTGACGACGGCCCCCTACTTCTGGTACAGTCACCCCTTTTCTGCTGTGTGGTTCTCCCTATCCTCATGGACTGTCTGCCCCCCACCAAACCAATCCCCTTCTCCCTAAGTTGCTTGTATCGGAATATATAGAGTAGAAGAAAGAAAAGTAACCGCATCACCCGGCTTTTAAACAATTTGCCAAAATGTTATTGTGATGGCCACAAAGGAAGCATGCCCGTGGTCAAGACGAAACTAAACTACTAGAAAGATCTGAAGTGGAAATTCCCTCGGACTCTGTTTTGTGCATTCCCTAGGGGCGCCCTTCGACAGATTCCCAATTTACCATGTTCTGATAGTTCCCATCAAGTCTTCAGTGTCTCTCGTCAGAAGCGACAGGGAGGCTGCGGCAGCTCACAGCACTTCCTTCTGAGCTGTAGGAGTAACACCTGCTCCGCGGCCAGCACAGAGCTTGTCCTCCAAACCCTCGGCTTAGGGCAATGTTGTTCTCCACTTCTAAATTCATTCTAGCTTCATGTTATTCTGGATACCTGGGAGAAGCTTTGGCGGTGGTCATAATGAGCCCTCCGCATCTCATGAGGGTACCCTGGGCTCCTACCCTATGCCAGGGTCCTCCGGCCCCACCTGGGATTTCTCCCTGCTCAGCACTGGGCATGCTCTGAGCGGAGCCGTCGGGCCATTGAGATGCTCTCAATGTAACGGTTCTGTGCAAACATGTGAGGAACCCCGGCAGCCTGGAGACCCCAGCGCTCGGAGGGAAGGACGCTTCCCCGAGGACAGAGCCCACTGTCCACACGTGTTCCACAGAGCATCCACTCCTCCCCAGCCCCTTCCCACCTCTTCTTGGCCACTTCCTGACCTGCGTCCCGTCATTTCAAAGCTCTGCGTTGCTAATCTCGTCTGTCCCTCCAGCCAGGCCCAGGGTTACCGACCACCAGGGCTGGTAGCCACCTGCTCTCCGAACCCCTCTCAGGAGCAAGCTGCAGTGGCCAGCCATGCTCCTTGGAGGAAGGGGAGGCAGGGCTGGCCTAGCCCACTGCTACTAAAGCGTGGTCTAGGTTCCTGCCCTGGGCCTGCACCTGAGCTGCATTAATGAATTCCAACATGGAAACTTCTCTGGGGTTCCCATGGCGATCGCTATTTTTACCTGTGATATTTAAGACTATTGTTCTCTCTGTCCCTTTTCAACATTCTCCTTTAATTTTTTTTCCCTTCTCTAAATAATAATGCTTTGATGGGCTGTAGAGATGGCTCAGGGGTCAAGCCTCTGCCTCGCAAGCAGAAGGACCTGAGTTCGGATCCCAGGTAACACATAAAAAAATGCCAAGTGGAAAAAGTGCCAGCCTGCAATTCCAGCCGTGGAAGGCAGAGCCTGAGATGCCAGAGAACAGTAATAAAGAGGTAGAGCAATCCAGGGTGATTCCCGAAGTCGTGCTTGGACCTCACAGGGACACACAGTGCTGTCTGTACACACACACACACACACACACACACACACACACACACACACACACATTTGTCTCTTTCTCTCTGTCTCTGTCCCTCTCATAAGAAAAAATTTTATTATTTTCAGGTCCTAGAGAGTTCACAATATACCTAAAGGCCGCACACGAAGAGGTCAGACAGGACACACACACACACACACACACACACACACAGAGAGAGAGAGAGAGAGAGAGAGAGAGAGAGAGAGAGAGAGAGAGAGAGAGAGAGAGAGAGCCTGTGGATAGTGTCTCTCTGGCGTCCAGGACACTCCCATGAGAGTTCATTGGCATGAGTCCTTGGAGACTAAAGTCACACATGGGGTCACTCCTAGCTGTCCTATGGGGGACCAGGGAGCCGTTGCATAAAGCAGGTATCATTGAGGCAGTGGGAGGGGAATTCAGTGACTTGGGGAGAGTATTGGGGTGACTGAGGATGGACCGGCATGAGATGGCCCAGCTTCCACTGATGGGGCTCAGGTAGCCTGAGGGCACACCCCAACATCTTTCAGTTTTCCCTATTCTGTCTCCAAATTCTTAAGCACATCTTGAAATTTTAGGGAAACCAATCAGGAATGAACTCCAGACACAAATTAAGCCAAATAAAGTGGCGATTTTATTCACTGGCCAGTGGGCTTTCACTAAGGAGATTCTACTTCAAAACGAAAAAGCTCTGGACAGCATTTTAAGCGGGTTATTACAGATCCTTAGATCCAAAAGACCTTTCTGACAATTATTTACTAAGGAACTAAGAGCTCAGGGATGACCAGCACCACAGGGACATCTGGCTTTGCTGAGGACCGTTTCGGGGACAGTCGTTATGCCCTGACCTTCAGATGCACATCCCCCTGTAAGTTCCTTTGTGAACAGCCAGATTAAAAAACCACAACTTTAATGGGCTTTGAGTCTGGCTTGTAAGAGGCGCTTCCTTTGTTGCTCTAACACACTGACCCCTCCCATCTTCCCTGTTCTGCCTGCAGGTCCCTAAGCACACCCCAATATCTCTGTCTTCTGTCTGCAGGTCCCTAAGCATATCCCACATCTCTGTCGCCCCCACTCCGTCTGGAGTCCCTGATCCCAGGCATCAAGAGGAGAGCTCTGCTTTCCTAAAGTCACTTCCGGATGAGAAGGTGTCTCCCCATTTTATCCTCATCTCTCGGAGACTCCTCTCCCGATTCCTTCCACTTCCCACCCAAAGGGAAAGAGAAGAGAAATGTCACCTCTCTCCCCAGTGGCCAGACATAGTCCTCAGGGTTCTCTGACTCAGCAGAGCCTGTGCATGATGCTGAGCTCCACCAGCTCCCGATCTATTTCTCCCTCATCATCGCCTCTCAGATTCTGATGTTCCCCTTATCTGTCTGATCAGTCCTTCTTGTTGTCTGCTTGACACTTCTGTCATTTGCTGAGGAGTTAAGGAGGAGTTTCTGGGATCGAAGTCTCTTTGCCAACTCATCATAGTTACACACAGGTGTCAACTTGACTGTTGAGGATTTGACCTCTGGGCACATTTGTGGAGAATTAGTGATTGGGTTAAGCCCAGAGCAAACCTGCAGATTGTCTAGCTGATGTGGAGGGCCTAGCCTATAGTGGGTGGGACTAGGCTCCCAACATGTGAATAAAATACTGAGCGCTGGTTGAGAAGTCGGCATCCTTCTGTTCACTTAGCTAGACATGCTGGTCTAGCAAGTAAGGATTGTCCATCTCTCAGCTGTTATGTGGTGATGGTGTGGCCAGTTTCCTCGGCCCTGGTGCTGGTGTGTGCTCTCCCGTCAAGCTGGACTGAGAACTGTAACCAGAAATCGTAAGAAAGAATAAACCCTTGTTCCCTTAAGCCACTTGATGGTCATTTATCAGCAATCATGCAGGTGAACTGCAACAGAATTTGGTACCGGGAATGGGGTGTTGCTGATAAATCTGACCATGTGGACTTTGTGGCTTTTGAATGGTTTTGCTGGACAAAGTTGGAAATGTTTGAAGATTTTCACTTTGTGGATTACCAATACCATTCTTCAGAGTTTAGTGGGCATATTGGATAATGTCAGTGCTGAGAGAGTTGTGAATTGTTTGGGCCCAGTTTCTGATGAGGGGAACAAGAACTTTGGTAAAGCTAAATTTAAACACGATAGACTGGTGTGCTTGATAGAGGAGAGCTGTGTTGGCAGCCTTGAGGATTTCCATGAGGAAAGGGCAGGCAGCTGAATAGGTGCTTTTGCTGGAGAAATGGGCATCAATGATGGAAAACCTAGTGACGTCCACTGGGACGGTGGAAGACGTGAAAACCACCGTATGGCAAGTTTGGCACCAAGTGGTAGGCGTAGCGTTCCTGCGAGAGGAACCCAGAGTACTATCTTCCCTTGTTCAGTGAAAGGGGACCGAGGGGATCCGTGGTTTTTTTCACGTATTTCATTCTCAGAAGCAGCTTCCTGAGTTCTAGGTATTTCTGGAATCATTTTTTTCAAGATTTCTTCTGTCACTAGGATTCAGTTGTTTATGTTCTTGGATGGGGACGTATCACGTATTCCTCAAACCTAATTCCAAAATATGTGATACGCGGGGAGCAGTCGCCCTCTTCCTTCATCTCAACCCCTGCAGTGGCTGGCAAAATACGCCCCTCAGCGCTCGCTGGATTAACTAGCACACAGCAAAGAAGATAAAATTTCATGGGTGCTGGTGATCTGTGGTCATAGTTATGTTGATTACATCTGACGACAGCAACAGTCCTAAAGGTCTCCAGGGTGCCAGACGCTAAGAGGTCGGGCTGAAGTGCTCTTTGTAACAGCTGCTGATATCTGGGCCCGTCTCCTCCAAGCTTGTCCTCCTTCCTTCTATCCCTACCCCTTCCTTCGTTCCTTCGTTCGTTCCTTTGTTCGTTCGTTCGTTCGTTCGTTCGTTCGTTCGTTCGTTCGTTCCTTCCTTCCTTCCTTCCTTCCTTCCTTCCTTCCTTCCTTCCTTCCACTCCTTCCCTTCTTCCTTCCTTTCTTTCTCTCTCCCCTTCTTTTTTCCTCCCTCCCCTCCCCCCTCTCTCCCCTCTCCCTCCCCTCCCTCTCTCCCTGCCCCCCTCCAACAAGCTTAGGTGACCTTAAGTCTGCTCTGTAACCAACACCAGCTTGAGCTCTGCCCTCCCAGAGGGCAACTCTATGACCTGCTCTCCCGCGCATGGCTTTCAGCTCCCTCACGTTTCCTTCATCCACTCATTCATTCAACGAACTCTCCTGCCAGAGAGCTGTGTTTCCCCATCAAAATGCAGACCACCCCAGCCCCTATCTGGCTGTGTCACTGCCCACAGGCAAATGGGCAGCATGAGCTGAGCGCCCTCTTGAAGACCCCACACGGAAATGTGGAAGAAAGAATTCCTGGACTCCCCAGCTCATAAATGAAAAGTTAAGACCAGCGAGAAGGTTTGGCAGGTAAAGGTGCCTGTGTCCAAACGTGATGATCTGAGTTCAGCCCCCAGGTGTCCTGCAGTAGAACCGGAACCGGAGATGCAGCCAGCCAGCTGCCAAAGTCATCCTCTGACCGCCACACAGGGCTGGGGGCTGAAGCAATTCTCGCCTCTCCCTCTCTCCCTCTCTGTCTCTCTCTCCCTCTTTCTCTCTCTCTCCCTCCCCCCTCTCTCCCCCTCTCTCCCTCTCTTTCTTTTTCTCTTTCTCTCCCTCTCTCTCTTTTTCTTTCTACTCCCCCACTTACTTGTCAAAACAAAAATAAATTGTTTCCCTGCTGATCTACACTTTACAATTTAATTTTTTTTCTATTCATTTAAATGGGGGAGGGGGCCGCGCACACGCGTGGCGTGATGCACAGCGGCCGTCAGAGGACTTCCTTACACCACAGGGACTTCAGGGGTCAAGCAGGTTGGTGAGCAGGCACCTCACCCCCAGCATCTTGCCAGCCCAGCTCTTCACCGTTTGCCCCTCTGTACGTGCGCTGGGGTGGTCCTCACTGAACGAGGAAGCAGGAGCAGGTGGAGCGAGGATGGTCCGTAGCTCCAGGAAATTTCCCGCAGCCACATCTCGCCATGACGCTGGGGGTACCCCCTGAGCTCTGAGGACGCACCCCACTTCCTCGGGAGCCTCACGGGGCACCTCAGCCTCCTGGTCACTCAGGTGGGCACTGCTCAGCCAGGTCACGCCAGCCCAGCCTCAGGCTGTAACTGAGAACGTGGTTTTCCCCTCTCCGGCTTTAAGTATTTCCAAATATAAATATAGCAAGATGCCCTTGGCAGGTCTTGCAGCACTGCGGGTGATTCACAGACCCTCTGTCAAGGTGCCTGGGGGCATGGGGGTGCCACGCTGTTAAATATAGCTGCCGCCTTGGAGGTTGGCAGCGAGGGCTTGTGCGAGCTCACCTGGTCTCCCTGAGACTTGGGGGAATGTGTGGGTTTGCTCTGGACCCCCTTGGGCCTGATCGTCTCTCACCTGGATGGAGTTAGCAGCATCTTCCGGATGCCAGAGCATCATCTTCCTCCCTCTTCTGGAAAGTTCCCTCCTTCCTCCTCTGACCATGTGCACTGTGAGATCCACCCTAACCAACGTGGTTCAGCAGAGCATCGGACACAATCCGAGCCAATGAAATGCTTTGTAGGGATTCTGGTACTGGGATGAGAAAGAAAGGGAGAGAGAGAGAGAGAGAGAGAGAGAGAGATTGACTCTTGTTACACCTGCATGGCTGCTGATGAATGACCATCAAAGAGCTTAAGGAAACAGGGGTTTATTCTTTCTTATGATTCCTGGTTACAGTTCTCAGTCCAGCTTGAGAGGAGAGCTCACGCCACACCATCTCTACGTAATGGCTGAGAGAGGGACAATCCTTACTTGCCAGACCAGATGTCTGGCCAAGTGTACACAAGGATGCCAACTTCCTCAACCAGCTCTCTGTATTTTATTCCAGGGCCTAATCCCACCCACCACGGGCTGGGCCTTCCCCATCAGATAGACAATCTCCTGCAGGTTTGCTCTGGGCTTAACCCAAGCACTAATTCCCCACAAATGTGCCCAGAGCTCAAACTCTCAACAGTCAGGTTGACACGTGTGAGTAACTATGACAACTCTCTTCCCCAGTGTCAAACCAGTCTCATTCTGAGGAGCACAAGCAACGCTGGCCTCGTCCCTGCGTAACTGTGCCAAGACGCACCCAACTTCTGCCCTTGCAGATGTTGCCAAAGTGGCTGCAAAGGACTCTTCCTGGCCACCAGCATGGGCAGTGCCTGCTGCCCCTTCACTCGGCAGCCTCTTCTCTTGAGGACGATGCTGGACGCATTTCACTAAATGACCTTTTCTCTCCCCCGCTGTTTTCTCAACCTTCTGCCTTTGTTTTAATCTTCTCCTGTGGCTTTCCTCCTCTTCTTCCTCTTCCTCCTCCCCCTTTCCTCCTCTTCTTTCTTTCTTCACCTTTGTCTTCATTCTCCTCTTCTTCCACCATCTTCTGCTCCTCTTCCTCCTCTTCCTTTCTTCATCCTTGTCTTCATTTTCCTCCTCTTCCTCCTCCATCATCTTCTACTTCTCCTCTTCTTCCTCCTCCTCTTTTTTATTCATGTCACCGCTACATGTCCCTTATGATTATGAAACAGACAAGGCCTTTAGTGATTGAGTCTTGGGAAATTCTTGCCAGAGAAAAACAAGGGGTTTGAATCTCCCCTCTGCTCACCAAGGAGCTATTACTGTTTACACTAACGGGATCAAACTCAGAAAGTTTTAAACAGTCCGGATGAGTGCGCCAAACAGCTTCTATGTGGGTGGGCAAAGCAATTAAAAACTAGACATGCTCAAGTCTTTCAGCAGCTGTCTAGGTGATAAAAATGCTGTCAACAGATCCAGGCAGCGTCCTGCCAGCTTTTGTTGGAGCAACACGATCCTCATGTCTGCAAAGGAGATTCCATCGTCTCATCAAATCGGTTGTCATGCTGGATAGGAGTATTGATGGGAAGCGAGAACAGGGAAAGAGCAAAGGCTTTGTATTAAAGCACAGGCAGGAACGCGGCTAGTTAATGTGCTGCAGAACTTGGAAAACAAGTCTCGAGTGGGCTCCTTAGAGCATCCACACCGCTTCCATCGCCAGCTCGGAGGATCCTGAGCTCGGGCTACCGGGATCACATTGTTGGCCCTGAGTTTCTGTGAAGCCTGTTTTCTGTACGGGCAACGAGCTGCGGACTCTGCAGTACCGCCCTGCCCTTTGTGGCAGTGTCTGTGCCCTCTCCAGTTGGTAGGTGTCTAGGCTGGGTCTTACAAGTCGCAGCTTGAAGAATTCTGGGACCAAAACCTCTGATAATCCAAACTCTTTGCATAATTAGTATTTCCATGCCTCTTCCATGACTACGTGTTTGGAGCCTGGAAGGTTCATCTGTCAGTCTGACGGAACTTAGAGTTGCCCAGAGGCACACCTCTGGGTGTTTGTGAGGGCGCCCAGGAGAGAAGGCTCAGTGGATAAAGATGCTTGCTGCTCAAGCCCAACGGCCTGAGTTCAATTCCCAGAGACTAGGTGAAGACAGATGGAGAGAAGCAACTCTGACCTCCATGTGTGCTGTGGCCTGCACGCGCGCGCACACACACACACACATACACACACACACACACACACACACACACACCAATATTTTTGAGAGAGAGAAAGCGAATTCAGCTGAGGAAAGAAAACCCACCCTGAGTGTGGTCATCACTATTGACTGAATATAAATGCGAGGAGGAGAAGCCAGCTGAGGCCAGTCTTGTCTCGCTCCTTCCTGACTGTGATGCAACCAGACCAGCTGCCTCCTGCTGCGGCCAGCATGCTTTCCCACTGTGATGGACCCTAACCCCTTAAACCTCGAGCCCAAATAAATCCTTCTTTTCTAGAATTGCTTTTCTCAGTTATTCAGTCACTAACAGAACCTTGAGTCCTCTTGTCTAGTTCATAAAAATATACAACATGGGACTGGAGAGATGGCTCAGGGGTTAAAACAGCTTTTGCCTTAAAGGCAAAAGGACCTGAGTTTGGATCACACAAATAAAAATGTTTGAGCAGGGGGAATGTCATTAGCCCTCACTCAGGCCCTGGAAGGTGAAGCCTGGGAAATCCCAGAGCAAAGCAATAAGGAGGCGGAGCATCTAATATTGTTCCTAATAGTATGTCACCCTTGGGCCTCCAGAATCACACACGGTGCCCTCTTCTACACATGCCTACACATAGCTATGAGTATGTACACATATGCACGCACACACACACACACACACACACACACACACACACACACACAAAACAAAACAAAAACTGGTCCTGATGAACTGTCACGCTGTTGTACCATTCAGCACTTATTTGATCTGTACATATTGTAAGCATGTAGCATTGTATCGCATGATAGCTCATAACATTCTCAGTGAGATGGAGATGGGAATGTTAGCCACGTGATGTGGTCATTATACAGCATGTGTAATCACATATCGCAGCCCACCCCAGAAATATCAGCAGTTAAAGCGATCAGGTTGGGCGTGGTGTCTCTCGGGACCCACTTAGTCCGCCGGCTTCTCCGTCTGCTCCTTCCTCCTCTGTCCAGGTCTCAGTAGCTCCTCCTCCTCCCCCTCCTCCCTCCTCCTCCTCCCTGAGCCAGTTAGGAAATGGTGCATATACATTAGCTCGTTCAGCTGGATGCCTGGGCACCTTAAAATGCAGTCTGCCCTTCACTGGAAACACGTGCACATTTGTTTCTGAGTTTTATAAAACTACTGTTATGCTGTGTTTTTTCACTCATCCTTCCCACTAAATATTATATTGTGAACATTTTACAGACAATTAAATATTCCTTGTAAGCTGCATGGCTTATGTGTTGTGGATGAAATGGTGTAATTTAGTTAACCATTCCCTATGACGACACATTTAGCCTTTTTTAGGGTTTGCAATTTTTTACAATACACATCCTCTGGAGCTTTCTGTAGTATTAGATCCTCAGCAAGAATTCCTACGGGTGAGTGTGGACCTCTGAGAATCCTTAGAGAAATGTTGCCGACTCACTCTTCAGAACGGCCACCTCCGCCTCTCATCTCAACAGAAACAAGACCAGCTCAAAGTACCAACATCAGCATCAGCACTGCCCTTGAAAGATTTCTGTTGAGATGGAATAAATGGTGGCTCACATCTGCATTCCTGGCCCCTGGAGGCAGGAGCGTGGCTGTGGTTCAAGGCTAGCCTGGGATATAGAGGGGACCTCTGCCCTCTAGAGAGAGAGAGAGAGAGAGAGAGAGAGAGAGAGAGAGAGAGAGAGAGAGAGAGTTACAACAATTTCAGACAAGACAGGAATCTCACCGGCGATCTCTTCTCTTTCCTGACTGTATCCTGAAACATCGCTGTGGTCTCTGCGTATTCTGTGTCCTGCCTATTCTTGTCCTTCGCTGTTTTCTTCTTCGTTGCAGATGTTGTCTTACTAATTCCTAACAAAAATTCCTGCCGAGGCAGCAAAGGACGCGGGGGCCTGTCTCCTTGGCAGAGTGTCTGCTATGGTACTTCGGGTCTCTGTGGCCTTAGCTCCTCCATGAAACACACCTGGAAACCAGCTGTGTGCGCCCCATGCGCCTCCCCCAGTGTGAACCCAGATCTCTGAATAGCACGGACAACCACTGACCTGATTCTTTAATTCTCCCTGTCAAACTTCTTTCCTTTCAGTGCTGGATATCCAACCCAGACCCAGAATGGCCTACGGGAATGCTGTACCATTGCGCAGAACCTACTGTGTGCTATGTAGGTGCTGTACCACTGAGCAGAACCTACTGTGAGCTAGGCAGGTGCTCTACCACTGAGCAGAACCTACTGTGCGCTAGGAAGGTGCTCTACCACTGAGCAGAACCTACTGTGCGCTAGGCAGGTGCTGTACCACTGAGCAGAACCTACTGTGAGCTAGGCAGATGCTGTACCACTGAGCAGAACCTACTGTGCGCTAGGAAGGTGCTCTACCACTGAGCAGAACCTACTGTGCGCTAGGCAGGTGCTCTACCACTGAGCAGAACCTACTGTGCGCTAGGCAGGTGCTGTACCACTGAGCAGAACCTACTGTGCGCTAGGAAGGTGCTCTGCCACTGAGCAGAACCTACTGTGCGCTAGGAAAGTGCTCTACCACTGAGCAGAACCTACTGTGCGCTAGGCAGGTGCTCTACCACTGAGCAGAACCTACTGTGCGCTAGGCAGATGCTGTACCACTGAGCAGAACCTACTGTGCGCTAGGCAGGTGCTCTACCACTGAGCAGAACCTACTGTGCGCCAGGCAGGTGCTGTACCACTGAGCAGAACCTACTGTGCACTAGGAAGGTGCTGTACCACTGAGCAGAACCTACTGTGCGCTAGGCAGGTGCTGTACCACTGAGCAGAACCTACTGTGAGCTAGGCAGATGCTCTACCACTGAGCAGAACCTACTGTGCGCCAGGCAGATGCTGTACCACTGAGCAGAACCTACTGTGTGCTAGGCAGGTGCTCTACCACTGAGCAGAACCTACTGTGCGCTAGGCAGGTGCTCTACCACTGAGCAGATACCTATGTGCCCAGCTCATCCCCGCCTCTCAGTGCTCATCTGGAGAGAGATAAAGCCTAAGGGTTTGCGCACCCAGCCTCAGAAGCCAGCTGTAAACCTCGAATCTCCCACTCAATGACCAAAGGATTAGATTTTTAAACAAGTTTTTATTTCTCTCTGTTTTTATGAAAACTGGAAAAAATGCATGCCAAAGCCCAGCACAGCCTCTCCTTGCATTCTCTTTCACTTTAAGCACAGAACACGTTGTACTATATCACATAATTTATTTATATCCCGTTTGGTAGATCTCCTTCATTAAAATGTCAGTTCCGTGAAGCAGTTTCTTTCCTGCGTTTTGTTCATTGGTGTGTGTCTAGCACCTGTTACTATGTTGGCACAAATCATTGCTTGGTACATATTTGCCAAATGACGTGGATAACCCTTAAGACAGTGTGAATAGTCAGGCCAGTTTAGCATTTAGCACTTAGCAGATGTGAACTGTTACCATTTTTTTTCAAGAAGTGTTATGGGTGACGCAGTGTTGCAAAAGGTCGGATAGACAAGCGGGATGGTGTCAGCTTGGGAGTGCAGCATTCAGGAGCCTGAGGCAGCAGGATGGTGTTTGTGGAATCTGGGCTGTCTGCACAGGGAGACTATGTCAGAGAGGAAAAAAGAGGGAGAGAAAAAGATCAGATAATGTTCCTGCCTTGATGGACTTTATAGTCAGCAGAGGAGACAAATATAAAGCAAAAGGACGTTGAAAAGCATGTATTATAAATTGTGATATATGGGCTTTTAAATTGTAGGGTGTTGTGAAAGGATAGGACAGAAAGACAATACTTCAAGGTATGAAAGATGATCAGATCTGGGGCTGGAGAGGTGGCTCAGGGGTTAAGCCTCTGCCTTGCAGGCGGAAGGTCCTGAGTTCGGATCCTAGACCCCACGTATAGACGCCAGGCGGAAGCGGGGGTGGCCTGCGTTTCTGGTCCTGGTAGGGTGGAGCCTGTGAATCCCCGGGGAAAGTAAACAAGGAGGTGGAGGCGTCCATGGTGGTTCCTGAATTCGTCCGTGGTTCTACACACACACACACACACACACACACACACACACACACACACACACACACGCGTGCACACGCACAATTGAATAAATAAAAAAATTTAAAAAAATAAAAAAAGAAAGATGATCAGATCTGGCTTTAATCTGAGACCTGACAGGTGAACGGGTGTGGCAGGGGGGCCACATTTCCAGACCCCCCTTGGCTGCAGTCTGGAGAGGCCGCTAGAGCCGAGATTGGGGGTGATTTCACGAGGGCCCCTGCCCCACCGCCCCCTCACTTTTGCATTGCACGGGCAGTCGTTTGATTGTTGGCTGATCAAACACTAGTGCTTAATCTTCAGAGCAGCCCTGTCTAGCGGGAGAATTCTCACCCCTGGAAGAATGTTCCTCTCTCCTTGCAGCCGAGGAGCCGACCGGAATGCTTCTCTGTGTTTTCTAAGATGCCTAGACTCGTGTGGTGGTTCTTCCTTATCACTGTGACTTTCAGCCTCTAAATGTCTACACTGCTTGTTGGCCTTGGTAGATGACAGTCAAAGGGACATTTGTTTTCCCGAGCAGGAGACATGTGAAGTTTCCGTCTTAAGCGTAGAGGAGACCAGAAACCTTCATCTCTAAAAAAAACCAAAACATCCCTTTGCCCATTTTTTTTTTTGAGATGAGTCTCCTGAAGTTAAGGCTGCCCTCCAACCCATTACCTGGCGAGGATAACCTTGAACCCCTAATCCTCCCACTCTACTTCCCTAGAGATGGCACCCACACCTGTCCCTCTTCGTCATTCTTACTGCACAGTTTGGTAGCTTTGGCTCGTTTGAGGTGAATCGCTGGGGCTTCGCAAGGGCAGGTAAGAATTCGCAATGCTTGGATCGGGATGCGAGGCACAGACGACAGACCTGGGGGTCAGAGGGACCCGGTGGGTTCCGGAGGTTGCGGTTGAGGGGACTTGGCTGAGATCCAAGCGAACATGGGGAGCGAGAGGGCAGAGGAGGGATAACTCTGGAATCCTTTTCTGGAACAGCATGGCGGATTGCCCGTGCCAGGAGACGGGGTGCCCCTTGGGACTCTGCACCCCACAGCATCTGGAGGCTCTTCATGCAAAACTTCACTCTTCAGGACCCCGGGAGCAACTGAACGTTCGAGGTTGTGTCTGAACAGCCGTGCAGGGAGCAGAGGCGGGACAAGGGGGCACTCGATGACTCCGAGTGGATGTTCCTCCCCAGACGTCTCTGATGATGGAATGGGACGTGTCTGGGAGCACAGCCCCTGCCGGAGCCCCCAGAGATAGGCAGCTTTGCAGGAGTTGCCCTAGCCATCTCCTCCAGGTGCTGGGGGCCTGGGATGGGTGGGAGAGGGGGGTCCATGTTAGATCACAGGCAAACCATGACATCAGGGTTTGGGGTAGGAAAAGAAGGATCGGGGTGAACAGCCAAAGAGAATGTGCTGGGAACGGAAGTTCTCTGTGAGAGCCTGAGCACCCAACGGATACTGGGCAGATTACGCCGAGGGGCTCTGGGTTGGCCGCTGGCTCGGCTGGTCGGTACTTGCCGCGCGGACACAGGACCTGGGTTCAATCCCCCGAGCCAGGGCTGTGCTCTTGTCAGCCCAGCCCTGGAGAGGCTGAGACAGGCAGCTCCTTGGGGGTCGCTGGCCGGACAGCTTAGCAGAAACCTTCACCTCCCCCCACTACGCTGCCTGCCTTTGCATCTGGGGAGTGCAGGTGCGGCTTGCTCTTTCCTGTGGCGGGCCCAGCATCAATGGCCCTTATTGGCTCTCATGAGCGGCCTTGGTTTATTCCACACCCATCGGGTCCTCTCACTGAAGCTCCCTGGGAGGGGATGGCAGTGTGACCCTTGAGTTTTCTGTATTTCCAGGTGCATTCATCCCAGAAGGGATATGGCCACATCTGGCCACTGTTAGAGACGCATTGCAAAGAAATGACATCAAACAATCGAAGGAGCTCAGCAAATCCTAATTTACTTTTGATCCAAAGAGTGCTGGCAAAGTTGACACACTCTAAATAAGGGTATGAGACTTTATCCCTCATGTGGGAGTGGGGGGCCCTAGACTGTCCCCCACAGCTGAGGTGCAGTCTAATCTAATTTTAATGTCTTGAGTTTGAAGATGACACCAGAAAGAGAAAAGGGGCCATGGAATTAATGCCGGTCTGGGACAAAGGCTTAATTAGCACTTTTTACTGCTCTGAAATTCGTGCAGGGGCTAAGGAAATGGATGCTTTCTTATCTCTATAGAGGTTAGTCCTCGTTGTTCAGACTGCACTTAGTGTCTCCATGTTTTATTATTTCCTGTCAAAGGAGAAGTTATGCCTTACCTCTCAAGGTTAGAAGACAAAGAATCCTCTAGCTAGAGAAGTAAAGACAATTCTCAGGCCCCATGTGTAACTGAAGGAAGACGCAGTGTAAGCAGAGAAGGATGCATCAGGAAAACCTCTCTGGAAAATAGCTGTTTGGCTGTTCGACTGTGTGTGTGTGTGTGTGTGTGTGTGTGTGTGTGTGTGTGTGTGTACCTTACCTCAGAGTCGTTTACTGTTCTATGGGAGCTAGTGGCTTCCCTTAGAGCTTGGGGCTGTATATACGAGCCGCACGGCATGTTCTTGGGGGGCGGGGTGTCCACAGTACAAACCCGTTGCCTGGATTAGGTCTTGTCTCTCCAACTGTGTGGCCTGGACGCGGTGGTGGGCCTGCTGGGGCCTCAGCCTCCTCCTGGGCTTGTTTCGTGGCACATCACACTGCAGACCTGCGCCAGCAGCAGAGGCTGAGTCCACGGGAGCGCTTCGTGAGCGCCCACCCATCGGAATCTCCAGCGCGGGCTCAGCGTCCCCGGGAAGGGCTGGCTCCCAGGTGACCTTTCTGCTCTCAGGTGGGAGGACCCCATGGCTCCTGCGCGCTGCATACTGGAGAGATGATGATGATGATGATGATGGTCAGTGCCAACCCCTCCTCCCTGAGGGCTTTGCACACAGACGGTCCAAGGCAAAGCAAACTGCACTAACAGAAGCTGAGGAGTCGAGCCCTGGGAAGACGAGCTGGCTCAGGATGAGGACTCTGAGAAGGGGGTCGTGGGGGCTGCTTATAGTAAGGTCTCCAGAGGAGTTGCAGGGGA
The DNA here is from genome assembly GCA_023101885.1 of Typhlomys cinereus. Taxonomy (NCBI): domain Eukaryota; kingdom Metazoa; phylum Chordata; class Mammalia; order Rodentia; family Platacanthomyidae; genus Typhlomys; species Typhlomys cinereus. The sequence continues at coordinate 1,046,968 of JALPQD010000097.1, forward strand.
GGTGATGCCGCCCGTTAGCTGTGGCTGCACGCAAATACTTCCCAGGCCCAGCAGCACACAGCACCTACTGCCTACGGGTTCCTGAGTCCACACCCGGACGGATAGTGTGCTGGTCTGGCCTGACTTGCTCAAGATTCGTAGCCACAGCCAGGTCAGCTGACATGCATTGGTCTTGATGACTCATTTGTCCCCTCGGAATTGGCTGCCTGTTACCTAGAACGTAGGCTGTGCAGTCATCCAGTGAGCTAACCTGGGCTCCTCCGTCCAGCAAGCTAACCTGGGCTCCTCCGTCCAGCGAGCTAACCTGGGCTCCTCCGTCCAGCGGGCAAACCTGGGCTCCTCTGTCCAGCGAGCTAACCTGGGCTCCTCCGTCCAGCAAGCTAACCTGGGCTCCTTCATCTAGCGGGCTAACCTGGGCTCCTCCAGTCCAGCGAGCTCACCTGGGCTCCTCCGTCCAGTGGGCAAACCTGGGCTCCTGCAGATGATGGCAGCAGGGTCCAGGCAAGAGAAAGGAACCAGCGAGACCTCTGGGGCCACAGCGTGGAGACCACACATCATGCTTCTGGTATATCCTCTTGACCAGTCATGGACCAGACTGGATTTAAGGTGTGGAAACGCCGCCTCCGCGGCTTGCTGGGGAAGCTGCAGAGTGGAACGGTCATTCTGGAAATCTATCACAGACCTCAAGTCAGAAATGCCGGGGGCCGTCCTGCGTCACCAGACATCAGCTCCTGCAAGTCACTGTGAGACCCGGGGTTGGGATTGTGAGTGTCCACAGCCCGAGTGACCGGAGCCTCTTACAACTGGCGTCCTCCTTCATTGCGACCACCTGACATGGGCAGCTCCTGTGGAGCCTTCTGGAGGGGTTCCCCCCTGGAGAAGAATCATGGACAAAGTGAAGGATCACTGATGCTTGTGACCTTTCCAAGAGCCGATCAATGTTTAATCTGCCTTATTTTCTTTTAAGTTATTTATGACGACGCCTGCAGTTAAGGAACTTGGGAGTGGGGGCAGAAAGCTTCTCTGTGCTCTACCTCAGGAGGGAATGCATGGTGATGAGGCTGTGTGTGGGTCTCATGGGGGAGTGTGAGAGAAGTGGGGTGCTGACATCAAAGCCCCAGTCCGAGGGGTGACTGGGCCAGCAGTGAGAAATGATGGGGTTCTCTGTTCCCACCGTGTTCTTGGGAATTTGTTTTCTAGGTGACAGCTGTTTTCACTGATTTGTTTTGTTTCAGAGCGTCCCATGTAGCTGGACTCAAACTATGAACGAACAAGGGTCACTTTGACCTTCTGACCTTCTGATCCCGTCTTCTCGCCACCACCTAGCGCTGGGAGTTCAGGCATGCTCAGCGCCCAGCATGCTCAGCGCAGCAGGGTCTGTATCCGGCACTCTGATCCTTGTTGCTTCAAGCGCTGGACACGACACCCCCTCTCAAGCCAGCCAATGCGCAGAGGCAAGTGCCCCCCCCAGCTCATGTTTCCCGCACAGACCAAGCCGCAGAGTCCAGCTTTACTTCCTCTACCCAAATCCACCGGGGACCATGTACCATGTTGAGAAGAGACCCCCTGGGCCCCAAAGCCCACCCTGCACCATCCATCTGCCCTGTTTGCTTTCCCACAGAGACCCAGCTCCGCGGTTCTGACCCATGTTTGGTATCTTTAATTCCAGAGGTCGGGCGGCCTGAGGAGGAGAAGCAGGTTAAACCTGCAAGCAACCTGCGGAGTCCGGGGGTCTGTCGTGGGCCACAGAGAGGCCGGGCAGGTGGCCCAGCGAGACTGGTTATGTTCAGCAGGACAACTTGCTCTGAAGGCCACATCCGAGAAAGAGAGAGAGAGAGAGAGAGACAGAGGCAGAGAGACAGAGAGACAGATGGAAAAAGAGACAGAGACAAACAGGCAGAGAGAGAGAAACAGAAAGAGAGAGGATAGAGAGACAGAGAGAGAGAGAGAGAGAGAGAGAGAGAGAGCGAGTGCTAACTCTACGGCCCAGGACAGCTGGTCCGCAGTACTTGGGTCCCAGCAGATATCATGCAAGCTATAGACACCTGCTTCCTTGATTAGTGGAGGACTAGCCAGGGTTTCCTGGACTTTACCATCCGCTAAGTGCCCCGCCCACTTTCTCACACGGCCTCCTCCCACGGGGCCGTAGTTAGATGCACTCCTCATAGGTTCCCACCACTCCCCTCCTCACGGATCCCCTCTCCCTGGCACTGAAACCAGGCAGAGTGAAACGTGGCTGACCATCACAGGGGAGGGATGCGAAGTCCACAGGCCAGCAGACCCACAGTGGGGGTGGGGGCTCTCCCACCGTAAACCGCAAGGAAGGGTGTGGCCCCACCCCACCCCTCCAGCCCGATCAAGTCCTTAGGGTGGTGACTTTCCTGGGGGAAGGGAGAGGCCGAGCTGAAAACCTACATGGGGTTCCTCCGATTCCGAGATGGAGAAAGCTCCCTTCTCCTATGGAGCCAGACAGCAGCTGAAGGATTCCTCCTCCTGCTGCCGCTGCTGCCGCTGCTGCTGCGAGCCTGCGTGTGCTGCAAAGTGCATCTCATGGTCCCCAGGGAGGGAGGCAGCCAGCATGATGAGACCCTACTTGCAAGAGCACCCAGTGACCTCCAAACCAATTAAATGATCTCTGGGTTGTTGCTGGGACCAGGTAGTGAGGAAAGCGCTGGGGGCTGCTTGGGGTGGGGGTGGGGTGGGGGGCAGGAGATTGTCTCTTCCCACACAAGTCTATTTGACAGTCGTGGGAGGTATCGACTGTGGGTGCTGTTCAGGTCCACAACATTGGTCTCAAGAGGAGCAGGGAAAGTGGCATTAGCAGCCTGGCTCTTTCAGCAGCGGCTCTGGCGAGGCAGAGCGGGACTCACCGCCTCCAGGTCTTGGGAAAGTGGCGTGGATGGGAAACAGGAGCTGCTGCCTCGCACCTGCTTCATGATGAGGACGCAGAACCCCGGGACTGGGGTCTGGCCTAAATCACACACCTCCCACGCTGCGGTGACAGACCCCTCTGGGCCCCACAAAGACATGGGTGCCCCTGGAGCCAGCGCAGGTCTGGAGGTTCTGAAGTGTCCCAAGGGATGTAACTGTGGTCACCAGGCAGGTGAGAGACCCTGAGCCCCCACACCTAGGCTGGGTGTTTCCATCTCCTGTGCAGCTGGAGGGGCACCAGAGAGACCTAATGCTACAGTTGCAACCTTCCCCAGATTCACTTGGTTACAGAACCTTTTCTCAAGCGTCCCCTCTTGAATGTTGGCCGAGCACACAGTTCACTAGAGAAGGAGGCTGGTGGCGATGCCCTCCTGCCTTGCTTACACTGTCCCGCCTTGGCATCCTGTGAGGTTGCCCGCCCCACTTGGCACTTCTCACCCCGGCGGCCAGTCCAGATGTGTGTGGCACCTGGCAGGGCTGTGTGCTCAGCGGCCTTCGCAAAACGCACGGCGGAGCCTTGAGACAACAGAAGCTTCTTGAAGTTCTTTGTAGACCGTCCTGGGGGCGTCTCTGGCTCCCTCCTTCCCCCTGGCGGTGGGTGGTCGTCTGTGACTCCTGCTTCTGTCCCGTCAGCAGGGGCATCTTCTGCAGTGTCTCTGTATTTCCGTGCTCACTGGCCTTATAAGGACACCAGTTCCAGACTTTGGGGCCCATGCCAACCCAGGACGACTTCTTCTTAATGAATTATCTCCATAAAGACCCTCTTTCCAAATAAGGGTCGAGGGAACTTGAGAAGGACGGAGCTGGGCTAGTGCGGAGGGAGGAAAGCTGCCCATGAGGACATTCTGGACAGGCCTCGCTGCTGATTCTTTTTAACGGAAAAGCGCTTTTCTTGACAGGGAGAAAAATGGCCCCAGACAGCAGGTTTCCCTCTGGTTCCCGGAGCGGCTTTCCCGAAGCCCTTCCTGAGCCGGTGCCCACAGCGTGTCAGTCTGGTCTGGCCAACGTCCACAAGCACCCTGGAAGGTGGAAGCGGCCCTCATTTGCCTTGCACTCCCAGCATTTGGTGCGGTGTCTGGTATACAGAACATTCTGGAATGCACAACTGACTTCCCTGTCAAAGACTGCAGTAGTCACGTGCTCTGGAGAGAACGGCGCAGTATTTATCTCGGGTCTCTTTGAACCCCCATGCCCATCCTGGCTCAGGTCCTGGTCCACAGTGGGAGGTAAAGCCCGGGGACCTCCCCTCCCCTCCACCGTCATGGGGTGGTCTTCTCTGGGTCTGAGTCTTGCTATGCTTCTCCTGGTATGAATTAACCGTAAGATCGGTAATTCAGGGGAGAGAGGGAGGGAGGGAAGAAGGGAGAGAGCGAGAGGGAGGGAGGGAGAGAAGAGCTGGAGAGGATCTGACTGTTGTCTGGGGCTGGACGGGCCCTGGTCACCAGGAAGAGGGAAGCAGATTGGAAGCAGAGGCGGCGGGTACAGAGGCTTCCAGGGATTCTCTCCTGTCTACCTAACAATTTACAACAGCCGGATCTGCTCGCCGGCCCACCACGGTTTTCACTTCAACTGGGGGTCATTTAAACTTCTCCCATTAGACATAGAAAAAAAAAGAGAGGTGAGTTTCTCTGGTAACCCCAAGGTACGGAGGGTTGGGAGTTCAAGGTTATCCTCAGTCACACAGCAAGTTTGAGACCCGGGAGATACATTCTGAAAAAAGCAACGCAAGGGCTGGAGAGGTGGCTCAGGGGTTAAGCCTCCGCCTTGCAGGCGGAAGGTCCTGAGTTCGGATCCCAGATCTCACGTATAGACGCCAGGCGGAAGCGGGGCGGCCTGCGCTTCTGGTCCTGGTAGGGCGGAGCCTGTGAACCCCGGGGCAGAAGGAGGTGGAAGCGTCCATGGTGGTTCACGAATTCGTCCGTGGTTCTACACACACACACACACACAGACACACGCACGCGCACATACACACGCATATGCACACAGTTGAATAAATAATAATAATAATAAAAAAATTAAAAAAAAAAAAGCAACGCAAGAGCGCAGAGCCAGGAGATGGCTCCTTGCTGGGCGCGGCCTTCAAGCTGGGGACCCGAGCTCAGCTGAAGCACCACGACGCAAGCGGGCGCACTGGAACACCATGGGGACAGCACGGGCGGCCAGCCTACTCGGGGCGCTCCAAGCCGGTGAGCTCGCCTGCTTCAAAAATAGGGTGGATGGTGTTCTGGGAAATGTCATTGAAGGCAACCTTCCCATGTGTGCATGTGCGCATGAGTACACACACACACACACACACACACACACACATACATATATATACACACATACATTCACGTAACACACATGCACACACACATAACACATGCACACACATACGCACACATACACATACACAACACACACATACACACATGCACACATACATACATATGCACACATACACACATATACATACATGCAACACACCCATGCACACACACACATACACTCACACATACACTCACACATACACATATATACATATACACATACACACATATACATTCAAGCAACACACACACATACACACATACACATACATACATACACATACACAATATACACATACATACATACACACATATACACATACATTCATACATGCACACATACACACACATACCCACATTCATATACACACACATACACATATACATACACATACATATACACATACACATATACATACACATACATATACACACATACACATATACATACACATACATATACACACATACACATATACATACACGCATACATATATACACACATACACATACACACATGCACACAAACACACATACATATACACACATACATATACACACATACATATACACACACATAGACATGTGCAAATGGTAGGGAATGAGAATAGCCCTGCCTATTGTGGACAATTGGAAAATAGAAAATAATGGTGGTTATCTACTCTCTATTTCATATTCCACCCCCCCCCAGCAACAGTTGCATCCGTTAGGAACAGAGAGGGCCCAGTAACCTCCTGACCACCAGAATCCAGATCAGAAGGCACCTCCCCCAGCTACTGCCCCACGAGGACTCCCACCACCACTGATCCGCTTTGTCATTACATTCTTCACTTTCTACAGTATCATGGAAATGAACTTGTTTACTACATCATCTTTTGGTTTGGGCTTTTATTTATTTTGCCACGACATTTTTGATATCTTCACATTTTGATGACATTGTAATCCTGTTCCATATCTATTCCTTCTTCTTGCTGAATGGTATCCATTCCATTTGCTATTTTCAAAAGCAGGTTTCATTTGGTGGAGCCTGGCTTGAGCTGTGTGCAGCGAAGATGGTCTCCTGGTTCCTGACCAGGCTGTCCTGCCTCCACCTCCCAAGTGTCAGGATCACGTGCATTCACCATCACACTCAGCTTAAAATATTTGTATTTGAAATTTAAAGTTGTACATACTAGTGTGATATTTTGATATATGCAAAAATTATTAATTTTAAATCAAGGAAAAATATTCGAAATCCTTTCTTCTGACTTTTGAAATGTACAATAGATAATAATATCTACTGATGATATTGGATTCCTCAAGGCTTTGAGTAATTATAAATAAAGCCACTGTGAATGCTCATGCTTGTCCTTGGGCCGATATGCTTCATTTCCATGGGTCAAAGCTAGAAGTGGGTTGGCCGGATCACAGGACATTTCTTATTGGCTTGACAGGATGCGACTGCTTCACACTAGCTGTGATCATAAGCGTCCCAGTTTGGTCCCTTCTCTCATCCTCATCAGACATTGGCGAGTGACATGCCTGGGCTGTGCTGTAGCCAGGTGGTCTCAGTGATCTGTGCGGGGATCTCCCAAAGGCTCTGAGCATGTATGCAGGTGGTCTCAGTAGTCTGCACTGGCATCTCCCGAAGGCTCTGAGCATGTATGCAGGTGGTCTCAGTGGTCTGCACTGGCATCTCCCGAAGGCTCTGAGCATGTATGCAGGTGGTCTCAGTGGTCTGCACTGGCATCTTCCAAAGGAACTGAGCATGTATGCAGGTGGTCTCAGTGGTCTGCACTGGCATCTCCAAAAGGCTCTGAGCATGTATGCAGGAGGTCTCAGTGGTCTGCACTGGCATCTCCCGAAGGCTCTGAGCATGTATGCAGGTGGTCTCAGTGGTCTGCACTGGCATCTCCCAAAGGCTCTGAGCATGCATGCAGGAGGTCTCAGTGGTCTGCGCTGGCATTTCCCGAAGGAGTTAAGCATGTTTACCTGAGCTTCCTGGTCAGTCACTGGTGGCAGGTGTCAAAGCTTTTCCTTGTTTCTGTTGGATCATTTGTTTGTTTGTTTGCTTGGGACTTTATTTTGTTGCTGTCTCATCAGGTCTCCTATAGCCCAGGCTAGACTGGAACCTCGATTTTGCCAACAATGACCTTGAGTTTCCATTCTTCCTGCCTCCACTTCCTGAGCACTGAGCGCCACCACACCAAGTGGATGTGGTGCTAGGCCAGTGCCCTGCAAGACAGACCGGTCTCCAGCCTGTTTGCTGTTTTATTATCTGATTACGGAGTGTGCACTTTTTCCAGCTGGATTTGCCCGACCTCAGCCGCCTCACGGTCCTCAGAGAGCCAGACTTAGAGGGTGAAACTCACCTCTACCAGCTGCAAGGGATCCTGGGAGACGCCTCAGCATACAGGAAGCAGAAGGTCGGGGTCACATGATGCAGCGTCCTGGAGGTCATCCATGATAAGGTGGGGCTTCAGGATGGGGCTGCTGTGTGGTCCCCACGTTCCTGTGTCAGTAGCCTGATAAACTCATCGCTTGCCCGAAAGTAGAATGACAGCAAGAAGAAAACTCGAAACGTGTCTCCATCCAAGTCCTACTGACAATCTCAAATCAACTAGCAACCCAGTGGGGAGTCGGTTCTCAGCCCGGCCTACACTTCTGCCCCTGCTGCTGTCGCACCGTGACCTGGGCGACCCTTGACTTTAAAGTCCGCGGTCCTTCCTGTCACTGCTGATGCAGGTCTGGAGCCGGGGCAGGCAGCCAGGACCTTTCTGAGCGCCCACTCTGTGCAAAGTGCTGCTGCTGCTGATTCTACACAGACAGGGTCAGACTCCAGGACTCAGACTCCAGGAAGGAGACAGTGTTTCCCAGAGCACTTTCCTGGCGGTCAGCATGGCCCGGCAGCAGCGGCGAGGGACCAGCCGTTAGGTGACCCGGAAGACCGACCAGCTCCCCGCTTGTAGCGCTTGGGAGGTGCGTGCAGTGGAACTCTGGCATGACATGGCCCGGTCAGCAGCTGTGATTACCCGAAGAAGCCCTGCACATAGTTGGACCCATCACGAGGCGGGGAGGGGCTTGATGTCCCAGTTAGCGGTTGCTGGAGGCCAGAGGGGACACTTCTTCAGCGACTGGGCAGGTGCCCCTCACTCTGCTCCTGTAAGGAGCTCTAGTTTACTTCAGTTTACCCAGCTAGACTTGGGGGAGTCATCGCTTCTGTCGGTCATTGCTGCCCTGTCTAGGGGTCAGCAGGTGTTTGTTTATCACACAACAGTGCTCACTCTGCATAGTGGTGATTAATTTTCTTGGGGTCCGTCAGGCTGGGTAAAGTTTGGAATCAGCAGCGGAAGTACCATGCATCTGAGAGATGCATCTGTTGTCATGGTACCCAGACAGGAGGAGGAGGAGGAGGCCGAGGAAGCGCTCCCTGTGCTCCCCAGCAGGAGGAGCAGGCAAGCCCCAGGCAGGAGTCAGGCCAGCCCCAGGAGGACAAGGGTGACGGACATCCCCTGCCACAGTCAGACCCCAGATAACAGGGGCTCCGGAAGGCTGAGCTTTGAGTGGGTGGCGAGGACGCCGAGGGCTTCGCACAGCGACTGTCGCCCTCTGCTCCCTGCCAACTGCAGCCAGGCTGCTCCCCATGGCTCACAGCCGCCACCCTGCTCCTCCCTCCCTTGTTGGCTCTGCAGGGTATGGTGCTCATGATGCAAGTCCTGCTTGTCGTATGGGGAGCCCTGCGGATGACGGTAAAGGGAGTCGTAGCAGCACTTGAGAGAGCTCAGAGCAGCCACCAAGGTAAGATGTCAGCAGACACATTTATCTGCACAAGAGGTAGGTGACCTCATACACAGTTGTCCCTTAAAAACTGAGCTGCAGGCTTTTGAGATGGGATGGTGCTTGAGTGTAAGCCTTCTGACCTGAGTCCAATCCCTGTAGTCTACATGAAACGGAAGGAGAGAACTGACTCCACAAAGTTGTCATCCCGGACTGTTGTGATGTGTGAGTGTGCGCACACACGTACACGCACACGCCACACACACAACGATAAAGATACATTTAGAAAGAAAACAGAGCTTCTCCCCATCTTGATGGTGATAGGACTGTCTCTCCTGTCAGGGAGGCCACAGTGTCTGGAGCGACCATTGGCCTCAGTGCCTGTCGGGTGCCGGCTCCAGCTCCTGACACTTCCTCCAGCTAGGGCTGGCACTGGCAGAGTATCAGGCGTGCCTTCCCACCCACCAGGATCAGTTCCAGAATTTCCCCAGCAGGGAGATAAGCCTCAGACAGACCAGGCCGCAAGGCAGTGGACTGCTACGAGGTGGACTTTCACCTGGGCGTGTCTGACCACAAGCCACTCTCTCAAGGTGCCCTGGGGCGGCATCCACTTGTGAGGCAACCAGCGGGCCAGGAGACAAAACTTAACATTTGCTGTGGTCACTTTGTGCAGGCAATGTGTTCCTGGACCTGCGAAGCAGTGACTGGTAGTGGGCATCTGATTCCGTTATCCCCAGAACTCAGGTGCCTGGCATTCCAGGTCCATTTGACCCACCGAGGACCCGAGGGGACATGGGGGTGGGTTAGGGTTAGGGCTCAGTCTATGCCTGCAGATCCCGGCGGGCAGCTTCTGCTACACGGGCAGTGCCCCGCGCGCATGCGCCAGATGTTCTCGCTGGGTTGTCTCAGCAAACATCATCCCCACAGCCTCCTGTTCCGCTGGAGGTCACGTGCACCCACCTCACCCACCTCCTCTGTCATGACTCTTCCCAGGTATGTACCCCACACAGCCTTCTCCAAGCTCAGCCTGGATGGTCGCTGTTAATACAGCTGTGGACACCGCGGCTCTCTCCTCTGCCGATGCCTGGCCTACCTGTGTGGCGGTCCCCGCCTTGTGCCCCCACTGCCCTGGGTTCCTCTCCTCTCCCTGCTGGCCACGCCCCTTGAGGCCCTGCTGGCCACGCCCCTCCTGAGCTCCTGCTGGCCACGCCCCCCTTTAGGCCCTGCTGGCCACGCCCCTTGAGGCCCTGCTGGCCACGCCCCCTCCTGAGCCCCTGCTGGCCACGCCCCTCCTGAGGCCCTGCTGGCCACGTCCCCTCTTGAGGGCCTGCTGGCCACGCCCCTCCTAGGGCCCTGCTGGCCACGCCCCCTCCTGAGGCCCTGCTGGCCACGCCCCTCCTGAGGCCCTGCTGCCCCCCGCTCCAGCCTGCTGCCACGCCCCTCCTGAGGCATTGCTGGCCACGCCCCCTCCTGACCTGCTCCACCCCCTAGCCCTGCTGGCCACGCCCCCTCTTGAGGGCCTGCTGGCCACGTCCCCTCTTGAGGGCCTGCTGGCCACGCCCCTCCTGAGGGCACTGCTGGCCACGCCCCTCCTGAGGGCACTGCTGGCCATGCCCCTCCTGAGGGCACTGCTGGCCACGCCCCCTCCTGAGGCCCTGCTGGCCACGCCCTCCTCGCCAACCCCTGAAGCCCCGCGGAAGCCACGGGGCCCTCACAGGAGGTGCGAACCTGTGAAGCTGCCACTTTGGAATGATGCTTGTAGAATAAATTTAGTGCACAATGTATTTCAGTTCCAGTTTGTTTGTAAATACGATTGTGCGTTCTCAAGCTCACGTGGCTGTGTCCATTAAAAACTGCGTTTTCCCAGGGGACTTGCTGCTGTGGGGGTGGGGGGACTCTCTCTTCGGCTGTCCCTGCAGGGCAGATGAGTGATTGGCACAGGCACCCCAGGACTGAGCACGCCCGCGCGGGGAGCTCTCGGCTGTGCTGGGGGTCAGGCCGACTGCAGCTCCCACAAGGTAAATGGCATTCTGCGTAGGAAGCTGTGAGGCCACCTCTGTCTACTGCGGAGCCTCCATTCCAGAACCTTCTCCATGGTGAGGGCCAAGGAATTTGTCCATGACACATGGAGTTGCTGTGGCCCCACAGCAAGTGGGGGAAAGAGACGCTGTGGCTCACCCAGGGGCAGTGGGAATGACCAACAAACACACTGCCTCCTCCTCCCCCTCCTCCTCCTCCCCCGTCCTCCTCCCCCAGCCTCCTCCTCCCCCTCCTCCTCCCCCCTCCTCCTCCCCCAGCCTCCTCCTCTCCCTCCTCCTCCTCCCCCCTCCCCTCCCCCAACCTCCCCCCCCTCCCTACCTCCCCCCAGCCTCCTCCTCCCCCCAGCCTCCTCCTCCCCCAGCCCCTCCTCCCCCGCCTCCTCCTCCCCTCCTCCTCCCCTAGCCTTCTCCTCCCCCTCCTCCCTCCCCACCTCCTCCCCCCCAGCCTCCTCCTCCAGCCTCTTCCCTCCCTGCCTCCTCCTGCTACCAGAAGAGAAAGGCTTTCTAAACCTTGACATCCACCTCCCATCCGAGTCCTCACCAGACAGAATCTGGCCCTAAAGCTGAAGAGACTTCAGTGGTGACACTGATCGCAGAGTGTGGGCAGGTCAAGCAAACCTGGAGGCCAACAGTCAGGGGCTGTTTTCTGGAAGACTCCAGGAGTGGAGGGTAACTTCTGCGCCACACAGACAGGAGCTATGTAAGCCATGGGCAGGGCAGGGCGGAACACAGAAGACCCCTTAGGCCTCTTTCTCCTTACACCTGGATGTCATGTAAAATACTGGTTGGGTGTGGTGGTCCGCTGTAATTACGGCCCAGAAAGGCAGAGACTGGCACTCCCAGAGCAAGCTGGCTAGGCAGACTGACCCCATCCACCAGCTCTGGGTTTGATCAGAGACACTGCTTGAAAAGAGTAAGTGGAAAAACAATTGACAGTATATCCTGACATGAACCTCGGTTCTCCACATGCACTACATTCACGTATGTGTGCATAACTGGCAGACACCCACAGGAGAACATATATGCACACATGCACACCACACATGCACATGTTAAGTGGGGGAAAGAAAAAGGTTGGCATCAGGGTCCGCCTGGCCAACCCCACTTCACTCCACGAGGGCATCTGCTCCTCAGTGGTCGTTGCTCCTCAGTGGTCGTCTTGGTCACTCTAGGTCCCCGTCCCTCCAGGCTGCCCATCTGCTCTGCAATAACCCATCTATCTCCTATGCAACGCTCCGTGTGTCGCAGCTGAATTCTTTGGTGGAGGTCCCAAGGACCCAGGAGCCGAGGGGAGAGCAGTCCATGATCTCAGGGACAATATTAGGGTACACTTTGATGATGATGCATGCCCCCCCCAGACTCCTCAGCGATGGACAGAGTAGCTGGGCCCTCACGTTGCTGTGAATTCCCAACGAGGATGCCTTAAGGCCGAAAGGAGCTTGCGTATGCTATGAATGAATATTATTTAGAGATTAAAAGATGTTTTAAACATCAATAGCTTTTTGGTTCCTCTTTTTCCTCAACTGAAAATCCAGGTTTCCGCAGGAGACCAGCTGGCCTTTTGATTTGAGCAGAACAGTGCAGGGATTATAAAGTCAAAGATCAGCGCTTGCAGCAATCAAGTCGGCCTGGAAATCTTGTATCTTCCGAGCAGAACGGAGCCATGTAGGCAGCTTTTCTGATAAGGTGCTTTTCTGGCTCCGCGTTGGCATCCGGAAGCTGCTCGGCACGTGAACAGAGTCCTGCAGTCGATTCTTTCTCCAGGGCCTGCAGGGTTGACCGACACCTTCCTGGCAGGCTCCCGGGCGTCTGCTGTAGGGCTTTGCCCAGGAGATGTGAGCAAACGTCTCCTCCAGGCAGAGAGTGCACTGAAGGCGCAATGCATCGGAGCCTTGCTTACCAAAGCAGCTCGCGGGGCCTCCTGCGGGCCTGTGGGTGAGGGTGGCTTACGGGAACCCGGGACCGGGTGACTCACAGGGGCATGGGGGAGAGATTGCTCTAACGAATGACTGAAGGTGTGCCCGCAGGGGACCAGACACGCTCTCCACGCCCTCTCGGGCCCTTGCTGACACCATCTGCCTTTTCTTGTTCTCGTCTGATAAGAATTTTTACAGAAAGAGTTTAAACCTCAGAGGTCCGCATCTGGGCTTTGGGGATCAGTCACTTTTGTCTCCTAGAATCCCGGCAGTGAGTGTTCAGATCTGGGAGGTAAGTGACTAGATTCAGAAGAAGCTAAGGAAATCAGGACGGCCTAGGTGGTGTTCAGGATGAGAAGCCAGAGAGGAGAGGAGAGAATGATGTGAAGGCGGGGGAGGGAGAAATAGACGAGGAACGAAGGAGGGAGGCAGGGAGAGGAGGCTGGGGAACCAGAGCGGAGTGCGAGAACGTGCTGGAAGTGACAGTCACTGTCAACCGTTAGCCTGAAACTCCTGCGGGCGCAGGCTGCTCCTCCTGCGAGGTCACCCGGAACCAACGGCCTTGCTGCGAAGGGGAACTGCGGCCTTGTTCTTCCAATCCTTGCTTGCCGCCCCTTCCAGCCCCGCTTCCCTCACTAATAGGTAATTAAAATGCCACTTCTCAAATAAGTGCATAAAATACTATTAAAAACAAAACAAAATGGCCACACAAGCGTGTCCCCACAAGGGAGTGACCCCCCCTAGTTTAAACCTTGCTGCTGACTCTTTCACGCAGACAGGCGGCCTCAGGGAGCCAGCTCTGTCCCGCTGCTGGAGAAGTCTCAGCGAGGCGTTCTCTGACCTGCCGGACAGATGTGACTGACCTGGATTAGAAACACCGTCCTGATTTCAAGATCCATCTGGGAGGGGGCCGGCGAAGGGGACGAGAGCATGTCATCCAGGGCTGAGATGGGGAGGCGGAGCGTGTGTGGATGGATGGGGTGTCGGGGAACGTGACCTGGACTTGCAGAGAGACGACAGCCTGCTCTTCAGCTCTGACGGTCTTATTAGAAAATTGCGCTGCAGAGAACCCCTGCCCTCCCCTCCGTGGGGCGCGCTCAGGCAGCTCTTTGCTCCCCCTGATTACCCTCATTAGGGAGCTCAGAAACGAGCTCATCAGAAGGCTGCCGCTTGCACAAGCTACTTCAAGCACGGTTTAAAACCCAGCATGATGAAGGGGTTGCTGGGAGTGTGATCTAAGGCACGTGAAGGTTCTGGTTGGGGGGTGAGGATGAAGGAGTGTGATCTAACACAGGATGAGGGTTCAAGCTCGGGGGTGAGGATGAAGGGAGTGATCTAAGGCAGGGTGAGGATGAAGGAGTGTGATCTAAGGCACATGAAGGTTCTGGCTGGGGGTGAGGATGGAGTGTGCTCTAAGGCACGTGAAGGTTCTGGCTGGGGGTGAGGATGGAGTGTGATCTAGGCACGTGAAGGTTCTGGCTGGGGGGCGAGGATGAAGAAGAGGTGGTACGGCGCTCTGCTGACCAGCCATGCTGCCAGCTAGCTTCCTCTCGCTCCGCACCCCGAGAGCCAGGGTGGAAATGGGGTGGTGGGGGTTGGGGGGTGGGGAGGTATCTCCAGTCCAGCACCTAGGAGACTGGGATGGGAGGACTTCAAGCACAAGGTGAGCCGTACACGCGGCTAGTGGCCACACGGGGCTCAGGTGGGCTGTACACGGGGGCTCAGGTGGGCTGTACACGGGGGGCTCGGTCAGGGGCTCAGGTGGGCTTACACGGGGGCTCAGGTGGGCGTGTACACGGGGCCTCAGGTGGGCTGTACACGGGGGCTCATGTGGCTGTACACGGGGGCTCAGGTGGGCTGTACACGGGGGCTCAGGTGGGCTGTACATGGGGGGCTCAGGTGAGCCGTACACGGGGGGCTCAGTTACACGGGGGCTCAGGTGGGCTGTACACGGGGGCTCAGGTGGGCTATACATGTCAGGTGAGCTCAGGTCGACTGGGCGACGCAATGAGATCAAAGGAAAATAAAAGCCGACCCTGTGTGCTTGCTGGAGTCTGTTCTCCTTTCTCCACTGCACGGCTCTCCTTGGGGAGCGCCCCGTCCTGTTGGGGTACTACCGAGCAGCTCTCAGTCCAGGATGGGGGCCAGCAAGTGTCCCAGGTGAGTCTGGTCCAGCTCTACCTTGAGGACGCTGGAAAGCTGAAGTTCTGACAGCGTCACGGTGGGTAGAAAGTGCTTCCAAGGTGCCCCCCACCTCGTCCCCAGGTCCCGGGAATCCATCTTTGCATCTGCCTCTTGTATCGCGTCTGTGCTAGAACACCTGAAAAGAACGGCGTAAGAAAGGGTTCATTCTGTCTGGGAGGAAGGGGGTGGAGCAAGGAGACCAACACCCAGCAGGACTACCTCCAATCGTGCAGCTCCCTGCCAGCCACCTGGGGCTCCTGGTGGAATCACCCGGGCTCTAAGGGGCTCAGGTAGCCCCTTCCTCCTCTTGGCCAGCTGTGCTCCACACCTGCAGTGTTCTGTATCAGACATTCTGCACAGCCGACCTGGAGCCCACCTGGCCTGGCGCCCACTGTGCACAGCTGATTGACCTGTGTTCACGCCCTCCCACCCCAGGGTGCTGGGTTGGAGACATGCTCCGCCTCCTCTTTACAAACGCGCCCTTGGTCCGGATCCCTCCCCAGGCACTGCGCTCCGCTCTGTTCTCCTTCCTCTTGCCGGGTTATACGCGAGCCAAGGGCGGCTCCACACTAGGCAATCGGTCTATGGAGTCGCATCCTCAACCTGCTTCTTTCCATTTTCAGTGTCAACCACACTTGCGTGACCACTGCCGTGAAAATTACACTGAGAAAAGGAAGGAAGGTTCCATGGGTCTGCATGCTTGGAGAGGCAGCCTTGTACACGGGGCCCAGAAAGTGTCCCAAGAGGGACTCTTAATGTGGCGTCCTCTGGAGTGTCACCAGGAAAGGACTTTTAATATGGCGGGCTCTGGCACGGCAGCCTCCCGCTGAATTCACAGTGAATGTGCCACCCTAATCCCTTGTGCTTGGTAGTGGCGGGCGCGTGTGCACGTGGAGGACTGAGGTCTATGTCAGCTGCCCTCCACCTTATTTTTGGAGACAGGCCTCTCGGGGCTGGCCGTTAGGCAAGACCAGCTGGTCTTCATGTCCCGGGAGCTTCTTGTCTCTGCTCCCCCAGCACTGAGATGACAGCGTGTCCAGGTACCTGGGAAGGTTTTAGGTTTGGTCTGGTTTGGCTTTAGCATGGGCGGTAGAGAGCCTCGGGCCTGGGCAGCAGCACTTTACTGGCTGACCCCCCCCCCACCTCCCCTGTAGCTTTTTTTAAACCCAGACTTGCGTGGCTTTGAAGTCCTGTATCATCTTATCTTTCCAGTGCTTCCGTCACCCCTCAGTGGGGATTTTCCAGTACTCTCCCCTGACAGCGTCATCCGAGGCCGGCCACCCTCTCTCTGTCCAGCAGAGCCCAGCACTTGCACCAGCCCCGGCACCTCGCAGCACCCAGTGGAGATGCGCTGAATGAGTGACGGTGCAGCCGGTCGCCAGAGCGTGCCCAGAACTAGTCCCGCCCTCACCACAGTGAATCACGCGCTCCCTACCTACTTCCGGGCCAGATGCTGTGGACACGCGACCCCAGCCACTGCTCTGGAGCCCTGACTGGGTCATTTTGGAGAGAAATATTGTCCCTGAATGTCAGGTGGAGAAATGAACTTGGAGCACAGAGGCAAATGCAGCTGCTAGAGGCTGTTGGCAGCTTCATGAACGCCTCAAAAATATTCTGGATCCAGGGCGGGGGTGTAGCTCAGAGGCATCTTTGCCTAATGTGAGCAAAATTTTGGGTTCAATCCATAACAAGAGAAGGAGAGAAAGGCAGAAAGAAAAGAGGAGAGAGAGAGAGAGAGAGAGAGAGGAGAAGAGGCCTGCGTTTACTTCTCTTACATAATTGTAAAATTATTTGAAAATAGAAATTAATTTTTAAGAAAGAAAGCAAGGGGGCTGGATGGATCACTAAGTGGGTAACTGTGCTTGCCACACAAGTATAAGGACCCGAGTTCAAATCCCAAGATCCCCCATGAAAGCATACAATGAGTATGGTGTGCATGAGTACAGGTGGGTGCATTTCATGGTGCAAAGAGGAGGTCAGAGGACGACTTCCGGTGTTAGCACTTGCCCTCCACCTTGTTTGAGGCAGAGTCTTTCTCTTCTTGAAGCTGTATATCCGGACTAGCTGGCCTGGGCGTTTCCAGGGATTTTCCTGTCTCTTGCCTCCTATCTTGCCACGGAAGCATTGGGAATACCATAGCACGCGCGCGCTTGCAAACGTGCTCACAGATGTGTACCCATGTGCACATGCAAACACACATCACACTCATTTACAGAGAAGTAGAGAAAAAGAAAGGAAAAAGAGAGAAAGAAAGAAAGAAAGAAAGAAAGAAAGAAAGAAAGAAAGAAAGAAAGAAAGAAAAGAAAATGGGAGAAAGGCAGACAAATATGGTGTGACTGTTTTATCTAAAAATGGCGCAAAATACCATTGATAACCTCATCAGCAGGAGGGGGAGGGGGAGGAGTCTGTTCTTCTCTGAACACTGACAGGTTATTTCTTTGCGCTTCTGCTGTCGCTCTAACGAGAGGAGACCCTGGCATATTATTCCTGCCAACCCAAGACCAGTTGTCAGACGCCAAGAGCAGAGCTGAAGAGTTTCGTCCTTCCGCAGGGAGGCTTGGAGACGCCCCCTCATCTCTGCGGGGTGAATAGTGACGCAGTGTCCGCCCTGCAGCATCAGGAAACACCCGGAACAGGCGACTTACAAAGCAAAACCAGCTCTGGCAGTTCGGGACGTCTCACCTCAGCCTGGCAAATGCCAGCCGTGGCGCCCAGGAGGAAACAGCAAGCAGGGGCTAGACTCTCTGGCGACCCTCTCTCAACACCTACAGTGGGGAGGGGGTTCCTGGGAACTGAGCACTGCGTCCCCAGTGTCCGAGGGAACTCACCAGCCGCATACCTCCCCCACTCCCCACGTCGCCGGCTTCTCAACCCATGACGCAAACCATACCCAGTCCTGACGTCTGGGGCAGGTGCAGCTCCTCGTGCCCGAGAGGTGGCTGCGGGCAGCACAGCCAGTAGGAAAGTCGACGCGCCCTGCCAGGCCCGCAGCAGCCTGTGCGTTACAGAACTCGAGTCTTGTATACGTTACTTTCCCTGTTTCTGTGATATTACGTGGCAAGGCAACTGGAGGAAGGGGAGGGTGCGTGTTTCACAGTGGAGGTACACTCCAAGCAGACGGGGGGCTGGCCAAATGGCACAGCTGATAAGACGCCTGCTCACATACCTGCAGACCCGAGTTCAATCCCCGGAAGCCCACGTGCTGAAGGGCAGAAATGAGTTCTGGGAACCTGCGATGGCAGGCAGGTGTGTGTACCTTTCTCTCTCTCACACTCGCTCTCTCAAGTCATGGCTCATTTCTCTTTTTTATTTAGTCCAATTGGTTTGGATTTGCTCATTCCACGTGGCCCATTGGGCAGTGCCCCCTCCCGTTAGGGGTGTCGGCCCACCTCGGCTAGTAGTCTCGCGGCCACAGGCGTGTCTCCTAGGTGATTTTAGATCCCCGAGCTGACAATCGAGATGGACTATCACACACGCACACACACACACACACACACACACACACACACATGCCTTATTTTACTGAGACAGAAATTCAAGCTCAAAGAGACAGCTAGACGCCACACTGCTCAGCTGACAAACGTCAGCAAGACAAGAGACTCCTCCCTTTTCCTACGCAGACTCATCCTGTCTTCATCGTAGTGGCGTCCCTTGATTTCTACTGTACCCTACACCCCGTGTCTTCCAGGGTCAGGTGTGTTGGTGGAAGCACCTGACTTAAATCCAGAGGCAACGTTCCATCTAATTAAGTCATTAGGCGCTGGAAGATCGTGTCTCTGGAGTCTTCCTGCGTTCATGAGGAGCTAGAGACCTCCCAGGGGTGACTGTGATGGGCTGGAGACCACTGAGTTCTCTGGAAGGAGGGTGCAGCTTCGTCCCAGGGGGCTGGGGTGTCGATAGAAATCAGTATGCATTTCAATGAGCACGTCCATGGATTGCCAGACTAATGTCACCTGGGCCAGAAGGTCTTGTGATTCAGTTGCTGAAGAGAAGAACCACGTGCTCACCCCTGGAAAGAGCTCCAGAGGCAAAGCTTTAACCCCCGAGCCATCTCCTCGCCCTGAATGGAAATTTCTTAATTATGAAAGTAAGGCTTCAGGCTGGCCGTAGTTCAGTTGCCAGACTCCGCCTAGCAGAGTTTAGTTCCCAGCACCACATAAACCAGATGTGGCGGCGCGCGCTTGTAATCCTAGAATTCAGGAAGCCCGGGCAAGAGGATCAGAAGTTTAAGGTCTTGCTGCATAGCAAGTTTGAAGCCAGTTTGGTCTTTACATGAGAGTCCATTTCACAAATGGAACAGAGAGAAAAGAGAAAATCTATTTTTTTTTTTTAAGAAAAAAGCTTAAAAGTTACTCTGAATCTTCCCAACCTGACAACACAAATCAACATTATGTTGGGGTCCAGTCACCCATACTTTCTGGTGGTGTTTAGGGTACGGGGGTCTTGCTCTGTAGCTCAGGCTGCCCTGGACTCCCAGGCTCCTGCTCAGCCTCCACGTGCTGCAGTGCATTATGGGCCACAACGCCGTGTTTCCTCGGTCTCTGTCCCCACTGATTTTATTCTAGAACCGTGAGGTTTGTCTCAGCCCACCTTTTGCAGAAAGCAGAATCCATAGAACTCTTTCTGTGCAAGCATTTCACCGAGAACGAGATTTCAACAGCGAGGGACAAAGTGGTGCGTGCTGGCCACTCTCCAGAAATCACAGCGTAACTGAAGCAAGAGGATCGCGAGTTCGAAGCCAGCCTGGGCTACAGAGCAAGAGCCTGTCTCCAAAAAATGTATTAGCGGGGCTGGAGAGGGGCTCAGGGGTTAAGCCTCTGCCTTGCAGGCGGAAGGTCTTGAGTTCAGATCCTAGACCCCACGTAATATGCCGGCGGGAGGGGGGATAGCGGGGCGGAGAGGTGGTCAGGGGTAGCCTCTGCCTTGCAGGCGGAAGGTCTTGAGTTCAGATCCTAGACCCCACGTATAGATGCCAGGCGGGGGAAGGGGAGCCTGCGCTTCTGGTCCTGGTGGGCGGAGCCTGTGAATTCCGGGGCAGAGTAAACAAGGAGGAGGTGAAGGCGTCCATCGTGGTTCCCAAGTTTGTCCGTGGTTCTACACACACACACATACGCACGTACACATACATATACCCACAATTGAATAAATAATAAATAATAAAAAAATGTATTAGCTCTGCTTCAGCAGGTAAAGGCTGCCTGTTGCCAGACCCGGGATCTGAGGGGAATCCTCAGAGCCCACTTGGGGGACTGAGGGAGCCAACTTCCAAAAGTTTTGACCCTTGACCCCTGATCTGCACACACATGCAGGGGCATGTTCATATCTAACCCCCTCTTTCAAGAAATAAAATATTTGTGATAGTAATTTTTTTGAGGGCTAGAAATGTATGTAACTCGGGAGTAAACCCCTTACCTAGCATGTACAAGGTCCTGGTTTGAGTCCCAGCACAGAGGAAAAAATGGGGCGTGGGAGAGCAAAATGGCTCAGTGGGGTGAAAGTACCTTTGAGTGAGACTACAGAGAAGACTTGGATCTCTAGATCCCACGAGGGGGCAGGAAAGAACCGACTCCCACAGGTTGTCCCCTGACCTCCAACCAGCTCTGTGACATACGTGTACGCTCCCTACGATCAACTGACCAACCAATCGATCGATCAATCAATTACTTTTAAAGGACAGGGAGTGAGGTGGTCAGGGTGTATTACGAACCGGCCACAGCTGGGAACAACTGGATCGGCAGCCCTGTGAGGAGCCTGAGGAAGGCAGCCCATGAAAGCGGAGCGAGAAGTACTTTTCCATTGGCTCCAAGTCCCCGCTGATGATCATAAACAGCTGGAACCACAAGTAAAGGACCACATCTGTCCTCAGGAGTCAAGGACACAGGCACCTGGTCCACCAAACACTGTCATTCCAAAGCTGTGGCCGGAAGACTGGAGAACCTCCCATATGTACTGATTTCTATGCAGCGTGACCCCAACATTCGTCTTCCTGTAGCAACAAATAAATCACACACTGTTGGCCGATCAGGAGCATGGAAGCATTTTTGCTGGGTGGTTCTGGTGTGGCGCGTCTCATGGGTCGGATGCCAGTCACAGCTGACGGGGATGTTACCCGCACATCTGCCCCCGCGTGGCTCCTCCCAGGAGTGGGGGTTGCTCGCTGTGCCCAAGAAGTTTCCGGTTTTCACCTCGGAAACCCCGAGTGTCCTGACAGTGAGCGGGTGAGCCTTGGACTCAGGCCAAGGTCACAATGCTTCCGACGCCTCACCTTGGACATCACCAGCCATCGCTACCACCTTGGCTTTAGCCTCTCAGGACTCAGGGGAGAAAGTGGGGTTCACGGCTCATCTTGGAAGATGCCACATGTTCATTAACTCACTATTTAAGACCTGCTGGGTCTCAGCATGGGACACACCACGTGGTTGTGAGCAATGAGTTCAGGGACCAAGACTTCTGGAACACCCAAATCCCAGAGGATTCTTTCTTTCTTTCTTTCTTTCTTTCTTTCTTTTCTTTCTTTCTTTCTTTCTTTCTTTCTTTCTTTCTTTCTTTCTTTCTTTCTTTCTTTCTTTCTTTCTTTCTTCTTTCTCTCTCTCTCTCTCTCTCTCCCTCCCTCCCTCCCTCCCTCCCTCTCCTCCCCCCTCCCTTCTTCTCTCCTTCCCTCCCTCCTTCTTTCCTTCCTTCCTTAATTTGTCAAAGGGAAACTAACTGTAGCAGTTAGGAGCTGGATCTCTAGAGGTGGACTACCTAAATTCAAATTGATTTTCCAATAAATCTCCTCTAACAAGAGTTGCTTATGACCGCCTATCCTAATTAATATACTCAGGTTTCCCAGTAATGTGTTTTTACCAGCGCAGGATCGGTCCAGGAGCCCGTGCTGTTTGGCTGGGTCTCTGCAGCTTCTAATCCAGGATAGTTCCTCAGAGTTCTGGTCACATACTTTACCGAATGTCCCTCGCTTTGGGTTTATCTAAGGTTTCCTTACAGACCGAGGTAGCGGATTCCAGATTAGCGTGCAAGAGAAATCACGTGTATTGTGCGGGGGTAGTGGGGGCCTTACCGCCTTCCTCCTGGCCATGCGGGCGTTCGCATCTCTGAGTAAGAAGGTGTCTGCTTCGATTCCGCTTCCCTCTGAAATTGATAACTGTATTCTGGGGAGATACCTTGAGGCCGTGCAGATACCTCGGTTCTCATTATTCTGTCCTCTACTTTATCATCAGCGATGATGATGCTGTGCTGCTGGCTGAAGGCTAATTCCCCATACCCATCGTCACTTGTGCATTTATTAACCGAAGCACGATCCCCGCTCCTCGTCTATTCATTTCAGCATGTGTTTGTATCGATGCCTTGGCTACTTCTGTGTTGCCGTGACAGAATTCCTGACTAGGAAGAACTCCAGAGAAGGATTTATTTTAGCTCATGGCTTCGGAGGGTTCCACCCATGACTGCTTGGTCCCTTCGCTTGGGTGGAACGTTGCCACGGTGGCAGGAGACGTGCCAGACACGTTCATGTTAGGCAAAAGAAACAGAGAGGTGGAACAGGGAGGAAGCGGATAGTGCACCTCCGAGAACATGTCCCCAAAACAACTTGCTTCCTTCGGCTGGTCTCCACCTCCAAAGGCTTCTGTACCCTCCTCAGACAGTGTTACCTGAGATACCCAGGCTGCCATGGAGCTGCAGGGCACTCGCCATGTGTACCCAGGGACAGCTGCCACGACCCAAGCACGGCCATTCACCGCGGGCTGCCGTCCACGACGGTCATCCTTTGCAGCGCAAACAACTCAGATTTGGCCACTGGGGTTCTCTCAAGTGTGCGCCTATGCACACAAGAGTAGCTTAGACGTATCTTCTAAAGTAACAGATGTGAGGCTGAGAATGTAGTTTAATGGGTAGGAGGATGGCCCGACGCGTGTGGACCCTTAAATCAACCCCTAGCATGACAAAAGCCGTGCGTGGTGATATTCACACTCTAGAGACAGGGGAAGAAGGGTCAGAACTGCAAGGTTAACTTCAACTTACAGAGCAAGTTTGAGGCCTGCCTGGGCTATATGAGATTTTTATCACAAAAACTAAAGGTAACCGGCTGGGGAGATGGCTCAGGCTGCAAGTCCTTGCCTGGAGAGCAAGAGGACTTGAGTTCCTATCTCCAGATCCCAAGTCAAAATGTAAAGCTTAAAGGACAGACAACAGCCTGAGATCTCAACCTTGGAAGGCGGAGCCGGAGAAGCCCCAGAGCAAAGCAGTAAGGAGGTAAAGCAACTCAGGATGATTCCCAATGCCCCCCCTTGGGCCTCTGCAGGGACCCACACGTAAGTGCCCTCTGTGTATGCATGCACACTCATCCACAGACATACACACTTATGTATACACACACACACATGCACATACAGACACATGCACAGACCAACACACACATATGCACAAGCACAAGCACAAATACCAAAAGTAACATAAACCTAGAGGAGAGAGTGACGGCCTCTCTGCACTGTTTTTGCAACTTCCTACAAATCCTTACTGTTTAAAAAAGGAAATTGAAGATACAGGCGTGACAATGTTCATGGCCAGCCCTGGGGGATTTGGAACCACTGAGACATTCCTCTGGACACGTCCGTGGGCGTGTTTCCAGGTGTCCCTGGGGAGGGAGAATGTGGAGACTACCAGTCACAGGGCAGACCCAGGCTGACCTCGAAGGAGACATGGAGCAGAGCGCCGGCATCATGAGCCTCTCTCCCAGGGGCATGCTGTGGCCGGCCACACCTTCCCGCCAGGATAGACTGTAACCATGCGGCCAAAGCAAATCCGTCTTAGAGTTGTTGGGGTGGGAATCAGAGAGATGAGAAAAGTAACGGATCCATATGTTTGTTGTCAACATTTCACGGGAAAGCCGAAAGAAATCACCTCACTCTTAGATGCAATTTGCCTGCATTCTACTGTTTTTCTCTCTAGATTTTTCTTTATTATTTTAAATGGCGTCGTAACATAGTTAATGGTGACTCTGAGCATCTGTATTCGATCCGTAATGGCGAGAAGGCAAACTAGAGCAAAGGGACCAGTAGAAGCATCCCACACCAGCCTTTCCTCTACGGCCTCGGGCCTCCACCACATGGCCTCACTGCTCACCCTTTGGGGAGCTGGGCAGCACCGGTCAGCCTGGCTGTTGGGGTGAGTCTTGATGGGTGGAGTCAGGGCGAAAAGGTACCAGGTCTAGCTAGCTAGCTAGCACAAACAGGCGCTAAGCAAGCAAATTCAGACAAATGCACGCAGGTCAGGCTGACTGCAGACAGGAGGAGGGAGGGGATATTATCGAAAGGGAAGGAAAGGGGGGGACCCCCCCCCCGATGTCAAATATTCACATCTTGCTACCAGGAGACAGAAGACAGTCAAGAACTCAGTGGGTGTCCAACCAATCGGGGTTAAGGTTCCGGTCAAGGATGGGCTTCCCGCCCCCACTGTGTTCCTACCTCCTCTCAGGGTTGCCATGACAACCGTCTCCTCCTGGTATTGACAGTGGAGTGAGAGAGAAGGAAATGCAGGCAATTAGAGAGAAGCAGCTGGGTCTGGCTGGGTTCTTCTGGAAGGACGCTCCTGGGAGGGCGGAGTCTGGGGCCGGGGTAGGCGAGCAGGGAGCTCTTTGGAACTGATGTTGCAGACAGAGCCAGAAGGGCTGGAGGGACCCGTGGGCGTCTAGCACCAAAGTTTAGAGTCTGAACCGACAGAGGAAATTGAAGCCAGGGCGTGAATCCTGATAGTATCATTTGTTGTCTCGGAACTAGTCAGCGGTGCTTAGAAAGAACCAGAATCCCAGGCTGAGGAAATGGCTGGTAGGGGGAAGGAGTCTTGTCTGAATTCAGTCTACATCATCCAGGGCGCCTGCCTTTCCTTTCCCAGCGCCCGCAGGGGTTGTGAGTGGACAGAGAAAGGGACGACAGCAGTTACACTCTCTTCTCTTTCCAGATGGGGGACCTAAGACCACAAGCGTCTTGAGCTAACTTGCCTGAGGTCACAGAAAACGAGTGTGATCAATTCAAAGATCATTTGGAAATTCCTCCACCATGACACGAGTGCAGTTCTCAACTGCAGTTTGCTCTAGAATGCCCCTGAAGACCGGGCCCCACCCTAGAATTTTTGACTTGGTAGCTCTGGAGTTTGGTCAGAGAATTTAAATTTCCAACTCTCCAGGTACCTTTGATTCTGTGGGCCCTAGGACCACACTTTGAGAAGTGCAACATAAAGTTGGCTGGGCAACCATTCCTGTTGAGACACAGGCAGAACTTACACGATTAGCTGGACCTGTGAAATCAAACTTTTTTCCAGAGGTGTCTCAGTCAGGGAGCAGGAATAAGTTAGAGGGGGTTCAGGTCTCCCCACCAACCTCAGGCCAGGAAACTCCCCTTGGATCTCTTCATATATTAGGATTCTCCATGAGATTTTACTGGAAAAGATATATCCACTAAAATACATAGGACCGAGAATTGTGAATAATTGAGGTCAGTGACGCTGCAATACTGTTCGTTCTGCTGCAAACTGTGGCTACTCTAACCATGTTATGGACCTTGTAGGTGGGGATGTGGGCAGCATTCTGCCCAAGATGTTACTCAGTGGTCCTCAGCTGGTGTCCAGCCATTCTGTAGGGTCTGAGATGACTTCGGCGTCACGTCTTAAACCTTACAGTGAGGGAGGCCAGACGGGCAGCTCTGGAGTGGCTGCTGGCTGAATTCTCACGGGTGGTCTTTGGCTGTCTCTGTCAACGTGGTCAGCTGAGCGCCTCATCCTCAGACTCAGGGGGTGGAGCCACAAACTCTACTTCTCAGCAGGCAGAAGCCTTCGTGGTCATCTTCGAGCGGCCCTTGGGAAGCCTTCTTCTCTCCTGGACTTACGTATATGGCGCGCGAGGTCCTCTTGCGTACTGCGGCACAGGCAGGCAGCATAGGGAGCGAGTGGGTTTTGCGTGTGAGCAAATCCCACTGCCAACCGTGCTTGGGGAAGCGCTCCGTCACGGGCACTGCAGACCCTCCCACCATCTGGCTGCACATCTTTCTGTAGAGCCCTTGGAGAGGGCTGCTCTGGACTCATGAGCTTCCTGACATTGAAAGTTTATCGGCTCTGAAAAGGTTCCCCTGGCTTTCCACCTTCCCCATTTTTTTACAGTCTCATTTATAGGGAGGGTAGGGTCCTCTCCTCAGGAAGGCCCTGCTGGGTTCTGGCCTCCTTCCTCAATGCAGTCTCATGACTCTCAGGGAAGATTTCCCAGGCTGTGACCTGGAGCCATTGGGCAGCCTCCCCCATCTCCTTCGTTGGGGGGGGCTTTGGACCCCTTGGTTGCTCTACAGTAGAACCAATGACTGATCTACGCTCTCTGCCGTTGAAGAGCCTTGACGAGAAGCTAGTGCTTGCATTAGTGGACTCTCAGCGTGATTGTTGGGGTCCTCTGCTCAAGCCTCTCCTTGCTCTTGGTGGAGCCCAGGCGTCCAGGCACTGACGATGTTTCCTGCAGCTCTTCACGATTCCAGGATTGCACTCTTCCGGCTGCCGGCTGCGCACCTACATCATTTTAGGAACTTGAAGGATAAACTTCTCCGAAGAGCCAGTGAGCATTGAAATTACCTCCCCCAGAATGCCTTTCCAGATCTATCCCTCCTCTTCCTCTCCAGAGAGAGATGTGTCCTGTCTCTGATTTGGCGGTGGACACACCTGCCACCACCGGGATGAGGGGAATTCAGACATCTGTCTCCACCATCAAACACATACAATACTTTGATCCTTGAGGGCATGGGTTAGATCTTTTCTCTCTCTTTGTGCATGTGCATGTGTGTGTGTGTGTGTGTGTGTGAGAGAGAGAGAGAGAGAGAGAGAGAGAGAGAGAGTACGCTGTGTGTGCCTGTGGAGGCCCAAGGATGACTTCAGGAATCATTCTGAATTGCTTCTACCTTCTCTTTGCTTTGCTCTAAAGTGCCATTTCCACCTGGCTTCTACATGGAAAGTGGGATCTGAATTCAGGTCCTTCTGCTTGTGAGACAGAGACTTAACCCCTGAGTCATATCCCCAGTCCCAGATCTTTTTTCTCTTGATCTTGAGACTGAAGATGGTCCTTAAGAAGTGCCGGATGCAGGCGGATGATTGAACAGAGCCCTTCGCATGTGGTGGTTCAATTCGGACAGAAGCACGGCTATTTGGATTGGGGTTGGTTTTAGCTGAGCAAAGTTCCTATGTCAGCAAGAGGCAGGTGGAGGGATGTTGGGCTGTCTTTAAAACTCTTTCCAAGAACTTTGGAAGCGAGATGCACAGTTGGCTAACTGCAAATGGTTGAAATGCATTTATTCAAATGGGCTCAGTAGGACCAGTCCTCGCCTGACAGAATCGAGTTAACTCTTCCAGGTGGTTGACTTTCATTTTGCTTCTCTCCCCTCCCATTTCAATTTTTGTTTTTGGGACAGAGTCTTGCTGTGCATCCCGGGAAGGTCCGGACCTTGAGACCCTCCTGCCTCAGTTTCCTGAGCGCCGAGATCACAGATTATTGAGAATGTTTTTAACTTTCACCATTCACCATTCAACCTTCCCAGTCTTTCGTATGGACCTTCACCCCAGTTCACGGACTGAGGAAGATGGGGGTGGGGGTGGGGGACACACACACAGTGGGTCACGCCTCTGGGCTTTGCTTCTGCACAGCTGTGATGTCGCCTCCGACTCTCATGCCAACATGTCTGCTGCTCACAGTGTGGTCCGCACATGGCCATGTTCGAGAAAGCCAGAAATGCCAAATCCCCGCCCGGTCCCACGCCATCTGGCCGCAGTGTAACGCATGTTGGAGAAGCAAGACCTTCCCCAGGCTGTGCCTTGCGCACGATGTGGGAACCGAGGCCGGAGAAAGTTACTGAACACACACTCCTGTGCCAGGTGTGCCCGCTGCGTCCGCACACTGACACCTTGCCCGCCCTCCTCCCAGGTCCTGGAAGGAGCAGCCCCGTGCGGAACATCAGGCAGTCACTGGTGCCGGCAGGCGCTGCCCCAACTCTCACTCGATCCTTACGGCAAGCTCAGAGGCAAGTCCTCTCCAGGTCAGAAGCTGTGGGGTACAGAAGCGAAGCTTGCTGCCGTTCCACGGAGCAGTCTCTGACCTGTAGCACGGATTCCTCTTTTCATGTGTGCATGCATGCATGTATGCAGGCTTACATGTGGGGGGATGCATGAGTATGTGTGGGTACATGCACACATGATCATGCTTGCATACGGAGATTGGGGTGGTATTGGGGATCATTCCCGATTACTTGTCCACCTTACTGTTTTGAGTCAGGGTCTTTACTCTCGGCGTGCACCGTCAGAGCTAGGCTGGCTGCCTCCCTCTGGGGAGTCCCGGGTTCTACCTTCCAGGGCAGGAACCGCAGGCTATGTCTACCAGGCACTTTACATGGGATCTGGGGGTCTGAACTTTGGTCATTGTGCTTGTTCAGCAAGGGCTTTAGCCCCGGAGCTCCCTTCCGAGCTCCTGCTCCAAGGGGTCTATCACGGGGATGTTAGCATCCTCCTCTGAGGGGCAGAGCAGTCGAGATCTAAAGTGCTACAGAACAGTCCAGTTGGTGCTAGCTTGCCCCGTGATGATCGCCCGCTATTTCCCGTCTAAAGTTTGCGTTCTAGTGTGGCATCTCTGTACCTACACTGGGGGTTAGGAGGAAAACCCACCGCCTGCCCACGGATGCTTCTCTTCTCTTTTTCCTTCTCTGTCTTTTCCTCCCCCTCTTCCTCTTCTTCTTCAAGTACCTTCTTTCTTCCTTCATTTCTATTTAGGCACCAGTAGGAAATGTAGAAGCTGGTGGTGGTGGTGGAGATTTTGATGCTATTATGCGGTTAGCTGGACATCTAATAGCTTCTTACTTTTACTCTTTATCTTCTATTTTTACAGATGGGGTCTTACTATGAGGTCTTCCTGCCTCAGTCTCCCAAGTCCTGGGAGTGCAATATGCACAAGTGCGCCTGGACCCCCTTTACTCGTCTCTCTTTCCCTCAGCGGGAAGGACATCATAAACGAAGTTCTATGACGGCCCATTGGCGTTCAGGAGGAGAAAGGCTGGTTTGTCTTATACATTTAGAAGCTACGTGGTGAACGAGAGAGGGACAGAATGGGTGAAAGACACTAAAGGAGACAAGGAGAAAGACGAAGGGGACAAGAAAAGACTTGGAGGGCTGGGAGGCAGCTCGGTGGTGGGCACTCGGCTCCATGTGCAAGGCGCCAGGTTTGATCGTTAACATTGAAAAGATCTCAGGGCACTCTTGGTACATACTCTGAAAGATGATTGTCCCGAAGGAAAAAGTACATCCCTGTTTGGTACTATCTTCTACTTGGGATGTTTGTCACTAACTCCCAGGAAGTCACGGGCAAGCAAGGCAAATGCCAGCAAGGCTTCCAGCCACTGAGACATAGTGTGGGATAGTTACTACCATTTGCACCAGCCAGCCAAGTACCTACCATGTGCCTTCCACGTGTAGAGCACTTGTCAAATTCCTTCCACTCATGCGTCAACTCATGTTTTCACCACTGTGTAAAAATACCTGAGAAAAAGCGCAAAGCAGGAAAGATACATTGCAGCTGCCTAGTTCGGAGGGTCCCGTCCATGGAGGACTGTGTCAGTAGCCTGTGTGAGTGTCATAGCGGAAGGGCGCAGGAAGGACTCGGGGGAGAGAGAACCTTGGGGTGATAGCCTGGCCCCCACTCCTGTCTCTGTTCTTCATCTGCCGTGACTGACCCTATCATCTTGAGCTGGGAGCCAAAGCAAGCCTTCCCGATGTTGATTTGACTGCCATCTACTCATTGTAACAAGAGAGGAACTGATCACCTACATAAGGAGCCAGAGAGAGGCTTGTCTTAGCAATGGCAATAATGATGATAATGATAATAATAATAAATATCCTTGAAAATATGCCAAATTAATGGCAGAAATACAGATCTTAGTAAAATGTATTCATTAACATTGCAACTAGCATCAGAAATAGGCGAGACACATTAATGTACTTGGAAATAAATGTGCGCTACCAATAGCCCCTTCTTAGACCGATAATAACAAATTTTGAATATCTTTAGGCCAATTGTAACTTGATACTGCTTTATAAATTCAGTCTTTCTGCAAATAAGATTATCTCTTTCTAAAAGCAATCAGAGGCCTAGGGAGATTGGAAGCACTAAAAAGGATTTTTTTCTCTCCTTTTAATGAACAGATTAAAGCTTAATCCCAAGGTCTGCCTGTGCGTTAAAGTGTAATTATGGTGCGAATCATTCCAAGTGGGGTTTTCATCTGCACTCAAGAACCAAGGAGCATCGAGAGGAAAAAAATAATGGAAAGTTTGGCAACGTGTCCGCAGTGATTTTGGCTCCTGGAAAACACTTTCTCTCCAGGATGCTCAAAGCCCACACACGTGGAGGCAACTTGCAGAAAGCTCCTACCCGTTCTCTTAGCTACTCCCCCTGGAGAGGGCCATCATGCGTCCTTGGTCTGCCCATGCTAAGTGTAACCTGCAGGTTGGCAAGACCCAAAGTGAATGGACAGCCCATCCAAGCCCTCGTCTCCTTCCCAGTGAAGGGCTGCATGGTAAGACTGCCATGGTTTGAAATGTGAGTTGTGGCCCGCAGGCCCATGTGTTTGAATCTTTAGTTGCTTGGGCAAGTCATGGCACCTTTAGGAGGCGGAGCCTTGCTGGAGGAAGGCAGTCACAGAGGGTGGGCCTCCAGGTGGGTTAGCCCCGCCCTGCTTGAGCGGGTGAGTCTGCTCTTGAGCTCGCAGCTCTCTGCCTCCTGGATGTCTGCAGCGACTTAGGCTTCCTCCAGCTTCTGCTCCCAGCCGTGCTGTTTTCACCATGGAAGACTTTCTCCCTTCTGGAACCATCAGCTGAATACATCTCCCTTTCTCTCTTTAAGTTGCTTGATTTTGGCGCTTCACAGCACCACAGAGAAGAGTAACCTGGTACAAAGACCTTATCTCAAAATAGAAGAAGTTATATTGGGAAAGCATATGTCGAGTGCCTGCTGTGTGCCCGCGGGCAGGCAGGCAACCGGGGAGCCATGGAGTTGAGGGTTGTGGGCAGTCAGGGGAGGGAGTGGAAACCACAGCGAGGGATTAGGTCAGATGCCTGAAGTTCTAAATAAACTCCAACTTTATATCGACTTGTCTTAGATTTTTGTTTTAGGAAGAGAAAGAGGGAGAAAGAAGGGGGGAGAGAGAGAGAGAGGAAGGAGGGAGAGAGAGGAGAAAGAGAGAGAGGGAGTGCTCTTCCCACGGTGCGGGTGTGAGGTCAGAGGGCATCTTTAGAAGTCGGATCTCTCTTTCTCCCAAGTAGACTTGCAGGGCTTGAACTCAGGTCGCCAGGTTTGCACACAGACTCACTTATCCACTGGGCCATCTTGCTGATCCCTGATTTTTTTTTTTTTTTTCCTTTTCTTTTCTGCAGCCTAAGTCAAGATCCAGGCTGCACTTGCATCGAAGTCTCTGGAAAGAACTCTTAGTCGAGCTATGACTCTGGAAAGTAGGTCACCTTTGAAAAGACAGTGCTGTGTCAAAACCGTTTCTGAAGAGACAGGTTACTGAATCTTTCCCACTCCACATCTGCTGGGAGATGTTGTCATCATGCCGTGGTGTTGCTCTGGGTGCCTGAGGAGTTCTCGCCGTGTCCCCACTATGTCACTCTAGCTGGCCTGAAACTTGCTACAGAGCCCAGGTGTTGCAGCACACCTGCATGGTTGCTGATAAATGACCATCAGACAGCTTAAGGGAACAAGGGGTTTATTGCCAATGGGAAGTGAGCAGAGGCTCCGTCACCCCCACCGAGGACTGGTTAACAGTGTGACTTGAAGTTTCCAGAACAAAGCCTCACCTGTGGCCCGTGTTGTACTTGGCTGATGGACTGGGGAGAGCTGGAACGTTACAGTGCAGGGTCCAAGGGCCTGGAGAGATGGCTCAGGGGTTGTGACTCTGTCTCACAAGCAGAAGGTTCTGAGTTCGGATCCCAGGTCCCACATTAAAACAAAACAAAACAAAAAACAGTGCAGGGTCCAAACTGTCTTGAGCTGTCCTAGCCCTCGACCAGCCCTTTATTGCCCAGCTCGGTGTGTGACCTAACATCTTCGTGACTATTATTAGTAATCCCTTTGGAATGTTCGAGTAGGCCTCCAGCTTCCACCGACACAAAGGCTAAACTTGTCCGCTGTAACTCAGGTTGTCTCAGTCCTGGCAGTGGGAGGCTGGCTGGGCTGCCTGCAGCTGCGATAAAATGAAACCTACTGTAGGGGGTGTGGCCTGAACCCTGGGAAGGGCAGCCAGAGGGTCTCCGATCTAACAGTGGGAATGTGGTATGTGGGGCAACCAGACCGGGGCCATTATGTTTGGCCTTGGAACTAAGTATTCTTATTCCCTTTGCAGTGAGAGCTCCTCCTCGCCCCCCCCCCAACTTGGCAACTGTCTTGGAATTAAACTTACATATTTTCTTATGACCTTTGTCTCACTGTTTTCTACATGTTTCTCCCTTCGTGTGGTGGGCAGAAATCAGCCAAATGTTTAAATCAACCCATTTCCCTAATTACCCCTGGAATACAGAGAAACTGAGGCAGTGGATCAGAGAGCGGGATTCCCATTTCACGTGGAATATGTCGTTTCTGCAGCAGGAACACAACAGCGGGGGCAAGTCGGTCCTTTCCAGTTTCTTTCCTAGCCGGGTTAGCACAGGGGGTCAAGGCGACGGGGAAACAACCCCTTACTTAGCACTGATTCGTTTCTTTTGTGTGAGGATTGAAGCCTCCTTATCTTTCCGAGTTACCTGGGCCTGCTGGGAAATCTGCACGCTCTGTCCTCTCTCTAATACTCATTTCTCAGGTTGGATAAACAGCTTAGCTTCAGCTTGGCGATGTGGAACTGTGGTTTGTGTGACTCCATTTTGGATTTCGGCTTGCTCCGTTGGGGCCAACAGCGGGGCTTAGAGAAGAATAATGGCTTTGTGTGATTTTTAGTTAACAATCATGGGGAATCACTCCCTAAAGAGGCAGCAGAGATCTCCTTTCTTTTCTAAACAGTGATAAAATACATGCATAAAATACCATTGTAGCCATGGTGGCGGGTAAACCACTAAGCTACATTCCCACCTCTTTATACTTTTTGAGGCTGGTGGATAGGGCTCTAGCTTGTCATCCTCCTGCCTCGGTCCTCCAAGGACTTGGGATTACAGTCCAGCACCACCATTTGAACCATTTCTTATTTTGTTTTTACACAAAGAACTGCTGAATAACCCCAACTGGTAATCATCCCCCCTTAGCTTATGTCACCCAACCTGTGTCTTCCTTCCCTTCAAAAACATTTTTTAAAGATTTAAAACTCTACACAGCCTAACAACTTGCCTCTTTTATTTAATAATGCATTTTTTTCAGCAAGATCTTTAGGAGCCAAAGAGTTTGCGTTCACGTCGCCATCTTCTTTGATGTAAAAATAGCAACTTTTCAGAAACGCAAATGACTTTTAGGAAAATTCCACTTGAAATCGTCTTCTAGAAATGTCAACGTTAGCTTTGCTTCATGGGAGCAAAGAGAGCTTTGAACCAAAGGAAGAGCAGCACTGCATCTCAGCCCAGAGAGTCGGAGCACGCTGTGCCTGATGGCCGCGCAGGGACAGCGGGCTGACCAGCTTACCCTAGGCATCTAGTCTTGGTGGCAGAGCGTCCAGGATCTGGCTGGGGTCCTGCCTCTGCCGTTGCCTCAGGTGTGACCCGAGGCAAGCTGCGTCCCCTCTTGCAGCCTCAGCATTTCCATCTTCAAAGCGAGAGGATTCGTTGGGAAGTTCTGCTTCCTGGGAACTTTCCTTCTGTGCCCGGGGAAGGGTGTGGACAAAACAGGCTAGAGATGCAGTTTTCCTTTTGTTTGCTTACTTTTTGGTGACAAGCTCTCACTATGTAGCCCAGGCTGGCCTTGAACTCACCCGAATTCCCCTGCTTTAGCTCCTCCTCCTAGGATTGCATGTATGTCACCATATCACCATACTTGGCTTTGTTTCTGGGGTTTTGGGGTGGGGTCCCCTTTAGTAACCCAGGGTGGACCTGAACTCCAGATTCTCTGTCTCAGGTTCCCGAGCTGTACAGACAGGTGTGGGAAATCACAGCCTGGCTGTAGCTTTGAATACCGAATCCTTTACTTACTTGCACTGTGACCTCGGGCAAGGCAGACAGTTTTTATCAAGACTCAGTTTATGCATCTGTAAAATGACAAGGCTAGAGTAGTGCTCAGGGTCTCGTCTCTCACATTCTAGGATGGCAGATCTTAAATCCGAGCATGCCCGGAGCACTGAGGATAGTGTCTGAATGCAAGCTTTGACTCGGTGGTCTGGGTGGAGCCTGAGAACGCCTCCTGCACTGAGTTTCCCAGGAGGCAGATGCTGCTCTGCAGAATACACTTTGAA
>JALPQD010000097.1:1085914-1114349 GCA_023101885.1 Typhlomys cinereus
CAGGGAACGCACATCAAAATCCAGCGTCACAACCAATCAAAGAAAGTGCAAGTTTAAATAGTTAATTTGTGCTTATCAGACTGCCCGAATTATAAAAACTTGCCTTGATAGAAAATAGATAGAAAAGGAGTAGTCAACTGCTACGCACTCTGGAAGGAGTGGAAACTGACCGGCCCTCTAAGGAGCCGTCAGACCATGTGTATCGAGGCATTTAAGCTCTGATGGGGTCCCTGGAACCCACATAAAAAGCTGGATGAGGTGTTGTGTATCTGTAATCCCGCCCTTACACGCGAGATGGGAGGTGGAGAGAGAACTGGCCGAGAGCCTGCGACCCAAAGGTGCATCAGCGTCACTTGCAATCAGCTTGAACCTTTTCAACCTTAGCTCTAGCTCATCTGGTCCCTTCACCTGCCTGCAAGGTTCTTCTTCTCCTCTTTCCCAAGCACCCCATGCCTCGCGGTTTAGACCAGCCCTGGACAAACCTTACCCAGGGTGTTTGACAGTAACAGTGACCGAGGAAACGGCTATACATGGGAAACCAAGACAAGAGGAGGAGACACCCGCGCTCAGCAGAACTGTAAGAACGAGGGAGTGCAGCCCACAGGATCAGAGTGTGAGGCCTGCCTTGCTTTACAGCAGTTCCAGGCAACCTGTGCCGTGTTCCAAAAAATAAGTAAATAAATAAGCCCTTTTCATAATAAGTAGATAAAGCAAATAAAGCCTGGGGATGGAAGGAGAATGAAACAAATAGGCGGCGTGGGGCCACACCTGTGATCCATCCCAGAACTGAGGTTTGAAGCAGGAGGATCACAAATTTGAAAACCACCTACAACAGCAAGATCTGGGCACCTGGACTACAGGTAAGACGGCGCAAAGACAAAGAAAACACGCGCACACACACACACGCGCACACACGCGCACACACCAGCCACCGAAAACAGCGAGTCTCATAAAGCACAAACGGCAGAAGCCTGACGCTGACCCCGCGTGACCTTAGGGCGATTTATCCAGCTGAACCTTCACCCGGACACGCAGCCTGCTGGGGCGGCGCCTTCGCGCCGATGGTCCCCAAGAGCGCCCGGCGACCCCGACCTGGGCCACAACGCCCACGCCCAGAGAGCGAAGACGCAGCGCGAGGAGCGGCGCAGAAGTCGAGCGCGAACGTGGGGAGACGCGCGTTCTCCGGCGGAGTCCGGGCCGTGCACGGGGCCCGGCCGCGAGCTCGCCCGATCGGAACCTCCGAGCCTGCCGCGAGCCGCAAGCGCGACGCGCGTGCCCCTGGCTGGGGCAGGCGGTTACCCTGCTCGCGGGCTCCGGCCTCGGCGCCCGCGTCTCCCGAACTTCAGGCGAACGCGGCCCGGCCCGGACCCCTGGGCGCCGCCAGGTTGGCAGAAACAACAACTTTATCGAAGCAGCCGCGGCGGACACGGGCAGTGGGGCGGGGCCACGGGCGGGGGCGGGGCCGGGGGGGCGGGGCCACGGGGCGGGGGCGGGGCCCACGGGGCGGGGGCGTTTGCCGCGGGGCACCTGCCCCCGCCCCGTCATCGCCTCGCTCCGCCCCGGACGGCCCCGCGCCTGTCGACCTCAGCCCCGCCTCCGACCCAGGCCTTGCTTGTCTGGCTTGAGCTCGCTCTGGATACTGGGGAGTCAAGTAATACAGGTGCAACAGAGGCGGGAGAGGGTTTAAGATCTCCAGAGTGGTTCGAGGCCAGGTTTAAACTCCAGCGCACCTGCGGGCTTGCCATTGTCTGGTGACTTGACCGGTGATGGGCCAGGTGAGGCTGAAGCCCCTTTCCCACTACAGAACAGGATCTTCTAGTTTCCCACCAGCGCCGAAGATTCCTAGCCCAGAGTAGGCAAGGAAGGGAGTACTTTTCCTACCCGATAAAGAGACCAAGAGTCAAAAAACAGGGTGCCTGCCTGACATTTTCCTAATGAATTTGGTGTTCCCGTGTCCCTGGGTAAGTGCTCTGGCTTACAAGAAAGCAATGAGTGCAAAGAAGCAAGGGAGCTAAATTATAAAAGAACACAGCGTGCACAATCCAGGAGACTGAATGATTTGCTAAAATTGCAAATGGCTGGTGTCTAATGGAGATGGGGGGTGGATTTGGGAGCCAAACTTTTCCCATAGGTTTGAATTCTTGGTGTCTCTACCAAATAACATCCCATTATCCTGTCAACTGGCTGTCTAGCTCCATCTACAGAAACGAGCTGTATAGTTCACAGAGAGGGGATGAAGGTGCACATCCTAAGAATAAATCTCATCTGAATGTCAACCTCAGGGCATGCAGGAACTGTGTGTATGTGAGTGTGGTGTGTGTGTGTGTGACACAAGAGGGCATTTGAAGGCCTATGGAGGTCCAAGGGTGACATCTGAAATGATTGTGGATCGCTCTATCCTTTATTGCTTTGCTCTGGGAGTTCCAGAGTGAAATTACAGGCTGTCACCATATCCATCCTGACATTTATTTGGGTCTGGGGATCTGAACTTAGGTCCTTTTGCTTGCAAAACAAAGCTTTAACCCCGTAGCCAACCCCCAGCCCAGACAACAACTCCTTTTGCTCTTTCTCAAGCCTTTAATTGCTTCCGGGCAGCTCAAAACCCAAATGCCTTGCTAAGGCTCTACCCCCAAACCATCTCCCCTGTGCAACTTTATACTATGGGACACGAGGAATAGAAGACATCATCCTTTCCTTAAATGAAGGTGGGGAAATGAAATGTTCCATGTACCCATGCTTTAGTCTACTAATGTACACAGTGACCTAGCTGAGTGGCACCAAGTGAATATTTTAGTCAGGGGCAGTGGAGGGTAATTCTGGAGGCAGCACACATAGAAGATGCAAGGGCTTCAGCATTGTATGGACAGGGCCTTCATTCCCTTCTCTGCTATGTTGATATTGTGTGGCCAGTTCCCATGGTCGTGGTACTGAGTTCTCCTGCTAAGATGGACAAAACTGTAACCAGGAATCATAAAGAAAATAAACCCTTGTTCCCTTAAGCATTTGTTCTGATTTTATCAATAACAGGATGAACTGCCGCAGGGCTCAAGCGATGATGTGCGTAAAAATCCTTAGCATGTCTGGCTATTGTAATGGGTCAGGTGATGCTTCCCAGACAAGGTGAGACGGGAATTTGTCTTGGATGTTAGAGAGGACGTGGAAATGTGGAAAACATATGGGAACATCATTTCAATTATAAGGAATACATTGAATTCTGTGTGGTCAGCTGTCTCATTAAGACTGAAGAGTCATTTCAGGATACATACATCAAAGCACTATGTGGTACATTAAAAAGTATATCTCATCCCTACTTCAAGTTTATTGATTTTCACAGTTCCAAAAGAGGTGTTGTCACAGGAGGAAGTGGACCCCATACCCTGGACATTAGGGATTGTACTTTTCTATCTGTGAGTCTCCTTTAACAAGTTATCTGAGGCCTGTATGAACATGTCTACTTCATGCTCCACTAATATCCAGCTATTGGTATTTCAAAGTTAATGTGATTTCAGTCATGATAAGTGACTGTGTGTTTTCCTGACATCTGGATGGAAGTATGGAACTTTTCAAATGGAGACAACGACTGGCATATTCTTCCCACTGTTTGATTCCCTCCATAGATGGCACTTTCGGAACTCACCAGGTTTTCAAAATGAGTCCCATTCTTCCTGGGTTCTGGTGCTAAGAGGAGAGTTGGCTAATCACTGCAAACACCATCTTTATTGCTTCCTGTCACTACTCCTAACTCTACACTGTTTATGTGTGTGTGTCTCATAGGTGTGTGGAAGGCAGAAATCAGGTTCCATTTACCTTTGGTTATTATCTATCTATCTATCTATCTATCTATCTATCTACTATCTAATCTATCTATCTATTCTATCTGCCTGTGTATACATGTGTGTGTTGGCATTTGGGTGTGTGTGCCTATGGAAGCCCAAGGGTGACATCGGGAATCATCCTGCGTTGCTCTGTCTCCTTATTGCTTTGCTCTGGGGTTTCCCAGAAGGTCACTGCCACAACTGCCCAGTTTTTGCATGGGACCTGGGGATCTGAACTCAGGTCTTTTCACTTGTGAGGCAAAAGCTTTAAACTCCAAGTCTTATCTTTTGTGACAGGGCCTCATTGATCTTGAGGTTCTCTATCAGGTTGCGAGCCCCAGAGATCACAAGCAGGCACTGCCACTGCTAGCTTTCTCACATGGATCCTGAAGATCTAACTCACCTTCCTAACTGATCCATCTCCCCAGCGTTTCACCCAACTCTTGGCTGTGGCTTCTGCTTCTGTTTCATTTTCCAATGAGGTCATCTCCTCTTTGGGAGTGAAGAGATCTTTCTTGTTTGCCTTTTAAATTTTTTTACTTACCATAGTTCCTGTGTCACCTTTGGAATGTTTTTGTCTACCAAATCCCATTTTCGCACGCGCGCGCGCGTGTGTGTGTGTGTGTGTGTGTGTGTGCATGTGTGTGCATTTCAAAGTACATGTGCGTATCTATGAAGACCAAGCCTTTGGGAATCATCCTGGATTGCTCTACCTCTTTTTTGCTTTGCTCTGGAGTTTCCCAGGCTCAGCCTTCCAGGGTCCAAAGTATAAGCCACTGTCATTTCCAGTCATTTCCACCTATTCTTACAAGGAATCTGGGATTCAAACTCGAGTCCTTCTGTTGTGAGGCAGAGGTTTAAGCCCTGAGCCATCTCACCAGTCCCCCTAAATACTATTTTCAAAGCACTGGAGATTCTTGTTCTTAGGAGAAACCAATCGTGTAGAGATCCCTTCTGCATGTAGGACCGTTGCTGTCAGGGAGTGACCTAATTTATATTATGGGCTGTGACTACTTACTTCCATTTCAAGTGTACCATGTTTCTGAACAGTCCACAAACACCAAGAGCAAGATCAAGGCTGCAGAAACACTGAAGACTTATGAGGTAATCTAGCTAGCAGCTTGATCAAAGAAAACCCAGACAAAATCATTGTCGGGCTGGAGAGGTGGCTCAGGGGTTAAGCCTCCGCCTTGCAGGCAGAAGGTCCTGAGTTCGGATCCCAGATCCCACGTATAGACGCCAGGGGGTAGGGGAGTAGGGGGAGTAGGGGGGAATGAGGGGAGGGGGGTAGGGTGGGAAGGGGGGAGTAGGGGGAAGGGGGGAGTAGGGGGAAGGGGAGGTAGGGGGAAGGGGAGAGTAGGGGGGAAGGGGAGAGTAGGGAGGAAGGGGGGAAGGGGGAGTGGGGAAGGGGGGAAGGGGGGAGTAGGGGGAGGGGAGTAGGGGGGAAGGGGAAGGGGGAGGGGGGAGTAGGGGGGAAGGGGAGTAGGGGGGAAGGGGGGAAGGGGGGAGTAGGGGGGAAGGGGGGAAGGGGGGAATAGGGGGGAAGGGGGGAGTAGGGGGGAGTAGGGGGCCTATGTTTCTGGTCCTGTAGGGAGGCCTGTGTTTCTGGTCCTGGTAGGGCGGAGCCTGTGAATCCCGGGCGGAGGAAGTGGAGGCGTCCATGGTGGTTCCCAAATTCGTCCGTGGTTCTACACACACACAGACGCGCGCGCGCACATACATACGCACACATGCACAATTGAATAAATAAAAAAAAATTTAAAAATCATTGTCGCGCTAACTTTCAATTGACCAGGAGATGAGGATGAAGGACGCCCCCCTCCCCATCAAAGTTAACCACTGATGTTAGCATCTCAGATGATAGTATGTGAATGTGGACTTAAGAATCAATTCACCGCGGTTCACTTGGCTCCATGCCTGGGGACTAGATCATATAATAGTTTAATGGAAGATCCTCAGGGTACAACTTTAATCACTGCAGTTTTATTGGTAGCATAGAATCTTGCTTTCAACTACGCTGCCAAAAGTCCTTTTGAAAAATGATTCAACAACTCTTTACCAATATCAAACACCTACTCTACAACAGACACTTTGGAGGCTACATGAGATGGGTAGGGCCATACTTCAAGAAATTCCTGGGGCTGGAGAGGTGGCTCAGGGGTTAAGCTTCCGCCTTGCAGGCAGAAGGTCCTGAGTTTGGATCCCATATCCCACGTATAGACGCCAGGCGGAAGCGGGGGCAGCCTGCGCTTCTGGTCCTTGTAGGGCGGAGCCTGTGAATCCCGAGGCAGAAGGAGGTGGAGGTGTCCATGGTGGTTCGCGAATTCGTCCGAGGTTCTACACATACACGCCACACACGCGCACGCACATACACATGCACATGCACACAGTTGAATAAATAATAATAAAAAAAAAAGAAATTCCTGACCAGGGTGGGGATGGTTTGAAAATGATAAGGTAGAGAGTGGGGAAACATGGTCCAGGAAATAGAAGAACCGCTGTTACAACAAAAAGAATGTGTGTCACTGATTGCCGACCTCATTTTTTCTGCACACATCCAGAAGTGGAGCAGAATCTCCCTGATGAGTAAGTGAAAAAGCATCAGTGGGCTCTGGCACACTTCATCTAGTGGAGGGGGGGGGTAAGGGTTCTAGGGGAGCAAAGGTGTTGTGCTTCTGCAGGGATGAGAGTAGGGTTGTTCCGCTGGCCTATGAACCCCAGGAAATGGGAGGACTGGTACCCCAAAGAGCAAGTCTCAATACAATAGCAGTACGTGGACTGACTGGGCATTCTGTTGAGTTAAGCTAAGACTTTCTCACCTTCCTGGATCAGACTGAAGAGTGGTTGCCAGGACTGTAATTCTTTAATGTACACATACATCAAAATTACCATGGGGCACCTTGTACAATATATGCAATTTCTTATGTCAACTGAAAAATGTAAAGGTCTGCAAAAATTAAAAAGTAAAACAGCTCTTCAGAAGGCTGAGCCACTCAAATGCCACTAGATTTTCCTAACCTTTTATGACTATAGCACTGACAATCAAAACCCACCTTGTTGTACTAGCAATCAAGCTTGCACTCAGCGGTTTGACTTTAGAGGCCTTTAGACTTCAGCAGACAGGACACAATCTAGTCATCAAGAAAGATTGTCTCCTTTAGTCACATTTGCTAAGAGAGTTTCAAGCACAGGGCTATGTCAAGAGTCCACTTACAAAGGACAAATAGTTACAGTTGGAGCATAGTTTCCACCAGTACAAATTTTACTTGTCCTGGAGCCAGAAATATAAAATAACATTTGGACGCTGGAAATAAATTCAGAACTCAAGAAAGAAATGACTCCTTTATAAATTTTAATTTGTCTTCACTCTGTGGCAGTTTGCCTCCCTGGTTGCTGATAAATCACCATCAAACAGCTTAAGGGAACAAAGTGTTTGTTTTCTCTTACGATTGTCCGGTTACAGTTTTCAGTCCAGCTTGGCAGGAGAGTTCACACCAACTCTAGGGCAGAGGGAGCTTGCCACACTATCTCTACATAACAACTGAGAGAAGGACGATTCTTACTTGTCAGACCAGCATGTCTGGCCAAGTGTACACAAGGAAGCCATCTTCCCCAAACAGTTCCCTCCATCTTATTCACCTGCCTGGGGACTAGTTCTACCCACCATGGCCTGGGTCTTCCCCATCCACTAAACAATTTCCTGCAGGTTTGCTCTGGGCTTAACTCACTACTAATTGTCTACAAATGTTCTCAGAACTTGAACCCTCATCCAACAAGTTGACATCTGTACCTAACTATGACACCCTCTATGTATGTATTATTTTTTCCTTTTTAGGATTCAGGAAGATTACATGGCAATACAAAAGCTACACAGTCAGCTAATAGTCATCTCATATTTGGAACCAAGAGCCTCCAATCCTATTGAGTCTGCTACACAGATGAGGAAGAAAGGGTGGTTGAATAGGGAATAAGAGGAATAAGCAGTGCTGTGCATTGCAGTTGCTGCCAGAGAAAACTCCATGTCGACTTCTTTAAAGTGTGGTACTATGGGTGCAGCTGCAAGAATTTGATTCAAACAAGGGATTGTTAACAAGTCTCTCCTGCTCTGCAACTGTCTAGTAGATAAATATGTGTGAATGACTTGGAAGTTTTCTTTCCTCCTCCTATTCCTCTTTCTTCTCTTTCTCTTCTTGCTCTTTCCTCCTGCTGTTGCTGTTCCTTCTCTTCCATAATTCCTGTTATCAATTCACTAGCACACCTGCTAGTCTCTCTGGATTAAATGTAGCTTTCTGAGGATTATCTTGATGACCTTAGTGGATGTGAGAAGACCCTGACTAAGAGTAGATGTCCTGGGCTGGGGCCCTGGACTGAATAAAAGCAGAAAGCAAGATGAATATGCATTCAAGCTCTGATTTTTCTACTGTGAATACAATATGACCAGCTGCTTCAAGCTTCTGCCATATTGCCTTCCCTGAACTGAGTCAGGATAACCTTTTATCCTGTAAGTTATTTTTGTCAGGGAAATTTTATTGCAGCAACAGAAAAGAAATGTGGATATTTGTCTCTTTTTCCCCTAACCACACACCACAGGCTTGGTATGTAATCTAGGCTAGTCTTGAATTCACTATGTAACCCAGACAAGCCTTGAATTCATGGGAATCCTCTTGTTTCAGTCTTCTGAGTGCTGGGACGTTAGGTATATGCTACCATATGCAGCTTTGGATTATTGCTTTCTAATAATTAATTCGAAGATGTTTGTAGGGAATGCTCAAGCCCCAGATCTCCACTTCTTGAAGGCAGGTGTCAAGGGCATCCCTTGCGGTCTCAGTTGCAGTGTGCCTCCTATTCTAGCATAGTTCTGTGCCTATGTCAGCATAGATGCCAGCTTATGCAATATAGTGGCATATTCCTTCCTGATCTTTGGTAGCCATCTAGACATTGATTACCAGAGAGCTTTATCATTATAATTGTATCACCATGATCCTGACCTGTTCTTTTCCCACCCTGTATGGGGCCATTAGGGCCTATTCATATATCTAAGGATTGGCAGGGCTGTATTGTTGGTGGTGGTCCCACCTGTTATGGACTTTGCACCTGTAGTCTGTCACTATTGATGTCATCACTCTGTGCAGTGTACAGACTTCACCACCCTGTTTCATGATATGTAAGGGATTAGGTTTCATAATAAACTTGACTTGGTTTTTCGGCTTTTCTAAGATCTCCTCTTGACCCAGCCTGACTGAATTCTTGCTGATCCCACTCTGGTACCTATCAGGATTGCAAGGTAAGCGTGCTGGTCACAGAAACCTGAAGATGTTCCTACAGCAAAAAATTAAGAATGATTCCTTCTCATTCACAGCTTCCTATCAAGTAACATGTCATTCATTACCACTAATAATCTTCCACTTAATACCATATATAGATTATTTTATGCAACTCCAAAGATGGTCTTTAAGGTAACTAAGGAACAACTAGCCAAAGTAAGGACCCAGTATGTTTGAAAAGACCAAACTGGGCAGGCCTCAGATAGAAAATGCGAGGCTCAAAAGACAGGAACATCCTGTAAGCAGAAACTGATCCTCTGAACACTCACAGAAAGGCCTAAATGACTCAGGAGGAAGGCCTGCACAAGCAAGGTCATAAGAAAACCCAGATGCCTAAATGTCTTAGGTAAGGGACTAAGGAGGGCCTGCACAAACAAGACCTTAGGTCCAGATATCCGGTGACCAGATAAGAAAACTGAGTCAACAAGACTCCTGGTTACTATGTCACAGCCTGGGATGACTTAAAAAAAATGTAACTTGTAACCAGTCCACTCAAACCTTGTGTAAGAAACCCCCAGACCCATTTCAAAATTGTATAAAAACCTCCCAAAAGCTTGAGTCAGTGCTCCACTTTGCCTACTGCATTAGGTACTGTGTGAGCCCTTGCTCGAGCTTGTACCAATAAAGATCTCCTCTTGTACTTGCAACAGAGTCGGTTCTTGGGTGTTCTTCAGAGATCCGGACTTTGGGCACAACAGTGCGGGCAAGGGGTGGATGGAATCCATGTGCAGCTGACCATGTTAAAGGTAGCATGATTGACATAAATTACCTAATAGGCAATAAGCTTATTGACCTTGTTGCAAACCTCACTCTCAACTAATTGAACAAATCACTTATTCAGAAAACCAGTGGGGACATTCAGGACATGGAACCTGATGCCAAGGCATAGTCTATGCCAAGAAGAATAGCGAAGAAAGAAGATTATTTGATTTATGCCAGTGTGTAAATAT
The DNA here is from genome assembly GCA_023101885.1 of Typhlomys cinereus. Lineage (NCBI taxonomy): Eukaryota > Metazoa > Chordata > Mammalia > Rodentia > Platacanthomyidae > Typhlomys > Typhlomys cinereus. The sequence goes on from JALPQD010000097.1 coordinate 1,096,004, forward strand.
TCCTTGGTCCCCTAACATCCAGAGTGATCATACGTGCTTGCTGAAATGAGCTCCAAAGTGGTTCTTAAAACATCTGCTGTGTCAGACATGGAAGGATCCTTGCATTTACCAGTATCTCCTGTGTAGCTTGGAAAAACTAGTAGGTCTCTCTGAACATCAGATGCAGTGACAGGTTTAGGAGTACAAAGAGGTTGAGTGGTAACTCTGGTGAAAGGCGCAGGCAGCAAACTGAATTTTGAAAGGGAAGTGATTCAGCAGAAATGCTAGGCTCTTCCTTACTCATGGTTTTGTTTGGGCATGGTGTGTGTGTGTGGGGGGGGTCTCTCAAGAAGACCAAACACTTCAGTTCAAAAGCCGTGGTGAGTCTGGCTGGACCAGTCACAACCAGGCAGCTTGCTACTGCATGGAGAATCTAGGTGATACAGCTTAAATTCTGTACCTGATATTCCATTCTGCTATCCAGAAATTGTCTTTTCCTAAGAGATCCAGGGTTCTAGCTAGGGAAGGTAGGAAGAAGAGCCCTCTTTCCATCTCTTCTAATTCAAAACTCCTAATATCCCACAGCTGAATTCCCTATAGATAGAAACCCAAAACCCCTGCTATTGCTGCTACATTAGCATTCAGGAGGTGCTACTTGGTACAAGTGGATCAGGTAGGTAACTAGGGCACCATCTGGGCACTTTGCAAACTCTTGTCATTGAGGGTTGATTTCCATGTGACCAAGGAGGAGGAGAGAGGGGACAGTTTGACAGCAGAAAAAAAGGCCTTGGAGCCTGGAGCCTTAGGAAAAGGGTCGAGTAATCTCAAAGTTAATGGTCATCCAAGTTTCAATTTTGCCACAAATTAGGCTTAATTTTAAAAATAAGAAAAAAATTTTATAGTATCAGAGGGAGGATTTAAAGCAGTTATTTATCTCGGGAGATCAGAGCACTGTTTGGTGCATAGTATGTGTTCAATTAATTTTTATAAAGACTCTCTTTCCCACTTTTCTTTATTGTTAGCTTTTGCTCTTTGACAATTTTGTGCATGTATATAATACATTCTAACTACTTTTGCCTTTATCTTTTCTTATCTTCTGCCTCCACTGACTGGCAGCCCTCTTTCCCTACAGTCTTCCTCCCATATTCATGTCCTTTTGTTTATTAAAAACATTTTCAGGCTGGAGAGATGGCTCAGGGGTTAAGATTCTGCCTCGCAAAGCAGAAAGTCCTGAGTTCTTGATCCCAGGTTCCATGTAAAAGAATGCCAGGCAGAAACAGTGGTGGCCCTGGTTGGGCAAAGCATGGGGGATTCCAGAGCAAAGCAAAAAGGAGGTAGAAGCAATCCAGGATGATTCCTGAAGTCACCCTTGGGCCTCCACAGGGACACACAGTGCCTCTGATACACACACGCACACACGCACGCACACAATAATATTTTTAAAAAATAAAAACATTTTATTTTGAAGTATGAGAGATGAGAAAGACAGAGAGAGTCAGAGACATAAAGAGAGAGATATATATAGAGAGAGAGAGACTCAGAAAGACACTCACACATGAGATGAGGCTGTGGCTTCTCACAGAAGAGTGAGTCTCGGTTTAACTTGAGGTCTTTGAGACAATCGTCTAAAGGATTTTTTCAAGGTGTTCTCTTCAAAGCATTGCTAAGGAATTAAGTGAGATCTCAGGGTGGTTCCGGAGCTGTAACTGATAAGGATTATGATTGATGAGATGAATCGCTAGATCACAGGAATGCAGGAAGTTAGGAGGTCTTCAATGTAAGCAAAATTAATAATTGCTTGCTAGAGTCCCAGAAAATATCTTAGAAAAGAATGAAGCCATATTCAGGCTTTAAGACTGGTTCACTGCTGTCTTAACATAAAATATGTCTACCTATGGCTGGGAAAGATGACTTAAGGTTAAAGTCTTTGTTCACAAATAAAAGACATGAGTTTGGTTCTCCAGATCCCACATAAAAATGCCAGGCAGAAATGGCAGCAGCCTGCAGTTCCAGCCTGGTGGGTGGAGCCTAGGAAACCCTAAAGCAAAGCAAGAAGGAAGTAGAGCAATCCAGGGCGATTTCTGATGTCACCCTTGGACTTCCACAGGCACATACACTCAAGTGCCTTGTACACGCATGTACACACACAAAAAGTAAACAAAACAAAACAAAACACCTCTATATAAAAGGAATATTGTCTCTATGCTGGCAAGCACCACAAGAAATGCTATTAAAAAGAAAGGTGGAATTCTTGCTTCTCAGCTAGTGAGAAGCTTTCACTATGAGGTTATTTTCCCTTCCTATGTTCCTGTGTTGCCCTGTCTTTTAGTCTTGCCTCAATTTGACAGCGAGCTATTATAGACCTATAATGTCCAGGCTCTGAGAATATACCGCTGATTAAAATAGCATCGATCCTTGCCTTCATGAGTTCTAGTTATTTATATGCATAAATTAGACTAAACTTGGTCTGAAGTTATTGTCATACTTTGGAGTCTCTACACAAGGAACTAGAACCAAAATCAGAATGTAATCCAGCAAAAAGACTTTGGTACTAAATATAAATAGCTAAATCTCTGCAAATCATTCAGCTGAGTCTCATTCACTGTGGTCAGCCAACTAATCAGAGTTGTTCTTAAGTTGTTTCTACCCTTCTGTTTTCTATCACAATGCTGCCTGTCCACATTACAGTATGGAGTTCTTCTGTTCTCAGGAACTACTGATTTTTGAATCTCTTCTTTGCTCACATGAACTTTTTTTTTCTTTTTTTTAATACATTTTTTATTATTTCCGCTCATACAAACTTAATAGGTAGACCAGTTCCCTCCCCCCTCCTCCTCCCCCCGAACTCCCTGCTCCTCCTCCCTCCACACCTCCCTCCCCATCCCCCAGTGCCTCCCCCCCAATTCACAGAGAGTCCTTTATTGTGTATGCTTAACTCTCCTCTGGGTCCTCCTCTCCGATGATGTACAAGGACCCAGTGGCATTTCCCTGAACCCTTTCTCGTGTTCCCCTTAAGCATAGGAACACTACTGTGGCTGTCAATCCCTTGCCTCCAAGGATCTTGGTGCCTTTAGCTGATGCTAGACTTTGTGAGGTCAATAGTGTGTTGGACATTGTGCAGGGCATGCAAAGTCCTATTATGATTGCTTCGGCCCTAACTAGTGTGGAGTATCTTGCAAATCATTGCTCCTCCCATCCTTTTGCTTACAATCTTACCGCCCCCTCTTCCGCAAATGTCCCTGAGCTTCAGGATGGGGGGAGATTAGGCTGGCCTAATGCTTACATGAACTCTTAAAAATTCACCTAAAGTTTTTTTTTCAAAGTCTCCTACAGGTAAAACTTTAGTCTCTCATGATAGCAGTATATCACTTACTGGTCATCTGCAAGAGTACTAAAACTCGACTCTTCTATGGTGAATGTGTTTTTTTTAATGTTTTGTCTTTTTGATTTTTTATTATTTATTCAATTGTGCGTGCGTGTGTGTGTGTGTGTGTGTGTGTGTGTGTGTGTGTGTGTAGAACCACGGGCGAATTCGGGAACCACCATGGACCGCCTCCACCTCCTTCTTGTTTGCTCTGCCCCGGGATTCACAGGCTCTGCCCTACCAGGACCAGAAACGCAGGCCGCGCCCACTTCTGCTTGGCGTCTATACGTGGGTCTAGGATCCGAACTCAGGACCTTCCGCCTTCAAGGCAGAGGTTTATCCCCTGAGCCACCTCTCCAGCCCCGGTGAATGTGTTTTACAGATTTAATTACCTCATTTATTGGAAGAACCAGAAAATTGCAGTATGTTCAAAGGAGGACTAAAGAAATTGGAGAGATGGTCTGCTTGTAAGACCCTTCCTTACAAGCAGAAGGCTCTGAGTTCAGATCCTGAATCTCTCATAAATCATCAGCAAAAATGGTGGTGGCCTTCACTTCTGGCCCTGGAAAGCAGAGCTGGGAAAGCACAGAGCAAAACAAAAGAGAGGTAGAACAATTCAGGATGACTCAAGACATCTTTGGTCTTCCTAAGGCACACACAGTGCCCTCTGATACACACAGATAGAAACATACACACCCACACACACATACACACACACACACACGCACACACACACAACACATAAAGAAGGATCCAAGAGGGCAATGTCTGTTATGCCCAGATCGCAAAGTCCAAAGAAACCCACTGAAGTCATCCACTGATGCAAAAACAGAAGGAGTCTTTATTTAAAAAAAACAAGCCTAGGTCTGTGACACCCACCTCTCATCGCAGTGAGAGTGAGCAGCCCTGAGGCAGCAGGGGTTCGGGATTTTATAGTGTTATCATAAACAGGAGCTGAGGAATTTGCACGTAGCTCATGTAGCCTTTCTTAACCTCTCCCCCCTGGTGACTGATGGCACTCTGCTCTTCCTGGTACGTGCTGTAGGGGGGCTGGCACCAAGGGGACTGCAGTTCCTTCAAGGACTGGCCATAAGTTAGTGGTTATCTGACTTCCCAGCCATCTGGTTTCCTCCCTGGAGGAGGGGGTTTGATCCCCCAGGTGCCTGATTCTGCTCAGGCTTATCTAGGATTCCTAGGTGAATTGTAAATTCTTAAGAGCACTAAAGGAGAGGGGCTTGTAACTTTAACTTTTTCACATAGGGTCTCACATTCCTCCCTTTCTCAAGGCACATTCTGAGGCCCAATCATGGGTCTGAAGCAGAATATTCTTCCTGCGCATAGGTTAATTGTTTGATATGGAGAGCTCATCTCCATATCCTTTTAGCTTATCTCTGGGAGGACTGGAGTCATTTCTTCAGTAGGAGTGTTCTTTCACAGTGATCCCAGCAGTGGGGGATGGCCTTTAGGAATCCCAAAAACCTTTAGACCTTGAGAGACCCATCCCAGTATGGCTGCTCTAATCCTGCCTCATTTCCCCATAAACCTATTTGAGGACTCAGACTGCTCTGGGGATAAAGGGCGATGACCCACGCTGGCTGCTTCCTGCTGAGTTGGGACGTAGGAAGTAAGAGCAGTCTCATGTCCTCATCTATCAAATGCTGGGATGATCTAGAGGTCTTTCAGAGATGACTTTATGACTTCAAGGTCCATCTAAAAGAGACAAAACACAGGTTAATCTTCTAAGATCTACACAAGAATTAAAACATTGTAACTGGGAAGGCATATGGGATAAACCAAATAAGCTCAGCAATCTTACTGTGGATACAGGCAAGAGTTAGTAAGGAAAATCATGTTTGTAAAGTGTAAAAGCCAAGAGCTGTAAGTAATTTACCTATTAGAGACCTTTTTTCCTCTGGCTATCTTAAATCTCCAAGATCACATTTTAAAACCTGTCTAAAGCAATATGAACTGTCTGATTCTTTGTATATAACAATCTGAATTAGTCTTCCTTTTTGGATTTTGAAAAGCAAAGTGGCACAAGTCTGTTTAAGATGACACACGTGGAGGACATTATTTCCTCACATGGAAAGTTCTATAGGTCTGTGAACATTATCTTCCTATTAGGATAGGGTCATTCCTTGGATCTAAATGAAAAGCCAGCATAGATTTGTTGTCAGAACTAGTCTGCCTAACACCTGAAGTTTTGCTGTTTTTCCTGGTTTAACTTTAGACAAGCTTTTAGGATGAGGGCAGAACTTATTTACATGTCTGATTTCAGCTCTACAGCACAAACTGTCTTTCTTAGGTGCTGCAGGCCAGAGCCACGGCTTGGAGACCAGGGCTCCCCTAGACCAGGTGAGGCAAGGAGTCAGCAGAATGGAGAACAGAAGCAACTCTCTTTGCTTAGTGAATCTGGACCCGTTTACTGAAGTGAAAAATCTCAGTCACTTGCACAGTAGCTCTGACTTTTTTACTATCCTTTAATGTCCAAAACTTCTTCAGAATGTGTGGTAAAGATAGAAAAAAAAAAATCTCATACATCACCAGCTGATGTTTGAATTTTTTTATTATTATTATTATTTATTCAACTGTGCGCATGTGCATGTATATGTGCGCACATGTGTGTGTGTCTGTGTGTATGTGCGTGTGTGTGCGTGTGTGTGTGTGTGTGTGTGTGTGTGTGTGTGTGTAGAACCACGGACGATTTCGCGAACCACCATGGATGCCTCCACCTCCTTCTGCCCCGGGCTTCACAGGCTCCACCCTACCAGGACCAGAAGCACAGGCCGCCCCCGCTTCACCAGCAGATGTTTAAAAAAAAATGATCACTGAATACATCCTCCATATATACATCAGCATAGAAAAAAATATCATTTACTCAATACTCTTTCTTCCCCTATTCTGATAACTAATATGAATTAGAGTACATGGATAATGAATATCTATATCGTCACTTGTCTTACTCTATACTAGAAGCATTCTATGTGAATCCAAGGAAAATTTCACTCATTTCTGTATTTTCTCTCTCTCTGGACCAGATGAGGCAAGGAGTCAGTGGAATGGAGAACAGAAGCAACTCTCTTGGCTTAGTGAATCTGGAGCCATTTACTGAAACTTTTGTGGCAGCTTTTATACAGAAAATTTGGGGGGTAAAGAATGTTGCATTTACAAATAGACATATAATTTCCTAGTCAGGAATTACCTTCAGGAAGGAAATTTTTTTCAAGAACCCTAACCCATTGCTTGAGGGTAAAGGCACTTAACAGAAACATTCTTCCAGTATTTCCAAATCTAGCCAGTCTATAATGCTCCACCAGATAGCCAAGAGGCTGAGCCCACATAGTTGTCATTGTTTTAATAGAGACTGCACAATACACAGAGGAGGATTGAGCTCCTTTTGATTTCAGCAAGCAACATATTTTACAATTAAATATATGTGTGCCCAACATCCCATAAGTCCCAGCATGAGCTTAAGCAATATAATTATTAAAAGAATAATTCCTCCTATGATAGCGTCATTCCACTCCTTTAATAGTACAGTTACTTATGTCTTCCTTTGAGGAATTCCAGAAGTATATTGCCATCAGTTATTGATGACCCATCTGTGAACCATGCATTCTCCAAACCTGGGGTCTATTCTGTCATATCGCCCCATATCGCCAAGGGTGTCTCTTTCGGGGCAGAGATGATAATTGGTGGGGGTGGACTCAGATGGTCTATCTCTGTAATTTCCCATAAGAGTGCTGTTTGGGAAAGGGAAGACACGACCACCTTTGCTACCTACTGACATGAATTCTCCCAGTTTGGATTGCAAATACCATCTCAAATGGATAGTCTTGGAGTCTAGACTTTCTGGAATGATGGTCTCTTCCTTGGCCTTCAGCCAGGGTAAGAGGGTATTACAGTTCCTTTTAAAGTTCTAATACTATGCTAATATGTGCTAATACTATGCTAATATGTGCTAATACACATAGCATAGTGTTATACTTCTGGAATTTCTGAGTTAGTACATAGGTGGAAATTTTACTCACCTATGCTTCATCAGCGACCTAGTTAAGCTCCGTCACTGCCCACCCCGAGGCCAAATAATTCAGTTTAGTGAAATTGAAAGATCTTAAGAGTTAAAATGACAATGCCAAAGTCAAAGTGCAAATCCATGAGAAGCAACACTCAAGTAAACAAATTTTCCACTGAAGAAATTAATCCCATAATGTTAGACTCCAACCAGAACAAACCCATGGAAAATGGCCAAGAAAGCCTGACTCAGGATAACGACTTTCAAAATATGATCACCATGTTCAATACTATGAAAGAGGAAATCTGGGAGGAATTACATAATCGAATCAATCGCTTTGAAGAGGAACACAACAGACACTTGGAGGAGTTGAGAAAAACAGTGCAAGAAACAAAAACTGGCATAGAGCAGTTAAAACAGACTCAAGCAGAGTTTAAAACTGAGCTACAAGACAAGTTATCTTCAACCCAGAACGCCACAGAGAGTCTTATCAACAGAACTAACGAAGCAGAAAACAGAATTTCAGACCTTGAAGATAAAGTGGGAGTACTAACCAGCTCAATGGAAGAGGTTGTTAAAGCCAAAAAGATACTTGAGAGAAATATCCAAGAGATATGGGACACCCTGAAGAAGCCTAATATGCGGATTCATAGAATACCAGAGCAAGAATCTCAAAATACCACCCCTGAGGAAATTTTTCAAACGATCATCAAGGAAAACTTTTCTCATATAAAAAAAGAGAGGCCCATCCATATACAAGAGGCATTCCGCACCCCAAACAGATACGACCAAAACAGAAGCACGCCACGGCAAATAATAGTTAAAACACTCCACATTCAAGATAAAAAACTGGTGCTGAGAGCTTCAAGGGAGAAAAAATAAGTCACTTTTAAAGGTAAACCTATTAAAATAACAAATGACTTCTCAGTCGAAACAATAAAAGCAAGAAGAGCTTGGAGAGACATACTTCAAGTATTGAATGAGCAAAAATGTCAATCCAGGCTGATTTATCCTGCAAAACTATCTGTCATGATTGAGGGAGAAAGAAAAATCTTCCAGCACAAAGACAACTTGAAGGGATACATGTCCACCATAGCAAAGACATGGAATCAACCCAAATGTCCAACAGTTGACGAGTGGATAAGGAAACTGTGGTACATCTATACAATGGAGTACTACTCAGCCATCAAAAATGATGAATTACTGGAATTTGCCGGGAAATGGATGTCATTAGAAACAATTATATTAAGTGAAGTATCCCAGACCCAAAAAATTAAGCGCTGTATGTACTCCCTAATAGGTGGCTCCTAATACCAAACCCACCCTGCCCACTTGGGACACTCATAGGTAAATCTATGTATTACCTACAATAATTGCAAGGATTATGACCAGGAGGGATGGGTTGGAGGGCCACACCAGAAACAAGGAGAGAAGTGACCATGTTACAGTAGAGAAAATAGACCTCCATCAAGGATTGCAAAAAAGTAATGTGACACCTAGTTAAGTTCACAGACATTCGTTCCTGATCATTTGCAACTAAGGGGGTATGAACTCACCAGAAGTGGAGGGCATATAGTCCGGCAGATTAAAAAGTACCCATTTTACAAATGGGTGATTGACCCCTCCCATTGCCAAATGCCATATGACCCTGCGATTCCACTTTTGGATATAAGTATTACATCTACCCTTGAATGTGCTCTTATAATAAGACTCCAGTTTAACAGCTTTCTGTCTCTGGCCAGGGGGTAACATACAGTGCCCATCACGATGGAGTGAAGGGCATTGCAGGAGCAACAAAACTGCAAAAGGAAATCAACAAACCACTATCCAGAACTTCAGAGACTCTATATCAACCACCTAGAACTAGGCCAGCCTAATCTCTCCCCATCCTGAAGCTCAGGGACATTTGCGGAAGAGGGGGCAGTAAGATTGTAAGAGCAACAGGAATGGGAGGAGCAATGATTTGCAAGATACTCCACACAAGTTAGGGCTGAAGCAATCATAATAGGACTTTGCATGCCTTGTGCAATGTCCAACACACTATTGACCTCACAAAGTCTAGCATCTGCCAAAGGCACCAAGATCCTTGGAGGCAAGTGATTGACAGCCACAGTAGTGTTCCTATGCTTAAGGGGAACACAGGAAAGGGTTCAGGGAAATGCCACTGGGTCCTTGTACGTCATTGGAGAGAAGGACCCAGAGGAGAGTCAGGCATGCACAATAAAAGACTCTCTGGGAATTGGGGGGAGACACTGGGGAATGGGGAGGGAGGGTTGGAGGGAGGGGGAGCAGGGGGTTCGGGGGGAGGAGGAGGGAGAGAGGGAACTGGTGTACCTATTAAGTTTGTATGAGCTGAAATAATAATAAAAATGTATTAAAATTAAAAAAAAGAGATCTTAGGGATCTCACCTTGGGACTACAAACTCGAGCACAGAGGTGTAACAGGTTTCCCACCTCGGGCCAACATTCACTCACACATTCACACAGATGTTAAAACATTCCTCCCACATTTTAAAGGTGCCCTTTTCCTCCCCCTCCAGGAGAGGCCTGCTCTAAGAGGTGAGCCGAGATTGACTTAGCAGAGTCTCCTTTACTATGAAGTCCAAGATTTAGAGGAACTCCCTAGCTGGCGTTGAGTCTGTTTGAGCTACAGCTGAGGCAGCATCTGTTGGGCAGGACCTTGGCTTTTCCTGAGCAGAGCCCTGCTCAGGCTGTTGCAGGCCCTAGTCTCAGACCTTCCTGCTGCCCTTGAGAAATTGGGATTTTTATGAGTAACCAAATTTCTGCTAATCAAAACAAACAATTGAAATACATTCAAATACATGGAGCTTAATTTTGAGTTTATAATTTCTGAGGCTTAATGTCTTTTTATAGCATGGAAGAAGCATAACACATAACGTTTTAACCATTATTTCTAATTTTTAATCCTTTTATAAACCTAACATTTATAAACCTTTATAGCATACTTTAACAATTTTCAGTAACCAACTCATAAACCTTCTATATACATTTTAACTTTTTAAGTAAGATATCTCATTTTATAAACCTTTTTTAAATCTTCTGTACATTTAAGTACCATACATATTTTCTTCACTTTTAAGTGTGTACGTGCATTTAAATTGAGCATGCCAAATAATAAACAGAGTCAAAAACCAAAATGTGATCATAAGCATGCAATAAAATTTGAAGTGGCCACAGCTTTGTTATTTTGAAACATAAAACATACATCTTATAGGAAATGCAGGTGACTATGCAATTCAGAACTTTTTAAAGTAAATCTTTATCTTCATAGGCAAAATACAAAGAACAGATGTTTTTATGGTCCCTCCAGTGCAGGGGGCAGAGGCTTCCTTAAAACAAACATCTGCTGGCCTAGAAAGTGGGCCATTCATCAGAACAGAGAGTGGTAAATTTCCCTTTTCTTATCTCAACACTCAGAATTTGGGTTCTTTCCCTAATATCCTAAGGGACTAGAAACAGTATACCCCATTGTTTCATCCGTCAGAGTCCACACAAGCAACAGAGAAAACATACAGACAACACAAAAGAAATACCTGACAGTGGCCACTTCCCAATATATCAGACACCCAAGGACACCCCAAGATGTCTCCTGAGGGCCTGCAGCCATGGCTATAGGAGTGTCCACCAGCCACATCTGGCTGCTTTTTTTATTTGTAACAGAAGCCTGAAAGCTCGGGTCAAACACTTACAGAGTTTCCTCAATTCCGAACAGAAGCCTGAATATTCAGACAAACACTTACAAACAGAGGCCATTCCCACCTGCTGGCACAGAGCCCTCCTAAGCAGAGACTCCAAACACATTACAGACAATACACAGACAGAGACAGACCAAGTCAGGGAGCCCCCCCGGGGCCTTCCCAACCAATACCTGATGGACCTCTCAGTCCTCCTGCTGAGAGTCCAGAGCGTCCTCCACAACTCTTACGGTCTCTGTGTTGTGACACGTCTGTTTCGCAGTTATCGACCATCCCCAAATTCAATCTTCATATGAGAGAAAATGAAACTTAGACATAGACTTAGACAAAGCACAAATAAACACAGACAAAGGGCTCACATACCTCCAAGGCCAGTGTTGGGGCAGTCTCTCAGGGGTCTCGAAACCCTGATGAGCCCCCAATATGAAAGCTCCCCCCAGTATTTCATTCAGGAACAAGGCCATCGAGAGAGAGACCCTTCTCGATGCAAAAGCAAGAGGCTTTATTTAATGACCCGTCAGCAGCTTCAGCAAGATCTCACCCAGGAGAGACCGAAGCGGCCCCAAGCAACCCAGGAAAAGGGTTTTTAAGGGGTCTTAGGGTGGGGGTCGCTTAGCTGGGGAATAATTTTTCATGAATTTTATAGTCATTGGTCGGCAAGAGCTCGGGTGGAGTTGGCTTTTAGTGATCGGCCCAGTCCACTGCTTAACCGCAGGCTGTTCGTTCTGGGTGACAATTATGTGTTCAAGCGGAATTCTCCTTTGCACAAACTTGTTTTCCCAGGACTGAAGGGCTTGAGGTCACAAGGGCTGGGGAAATACCTGCAAAGAGTTCAAGACTATACATAGTTTTGAGCAATGGCTGTGACTGAATAGCTGTTCTACAGGCATGCTCTGGTCTGCCTTGTGGAATTTTCCTCTAGAATTTTCCTTTAGGGTGAGGGTCTCTCATCAGGAAGTGATTGTTACAAGCATGATGATATGAGTTTGATCCCAGGAATCCATCAAAAAGTTTGTAATCCCAGAACTGTGAGGCAACAACAGGCAGATCCTCAAGAATCACAGACTAACAGAGTAAGGAAAGACTCTGTGTCGGAAAACAAAGTTGGAAAACTGGACAGATGGCTCGGTTGGCAAGTATCTGCTGCTGAACAAATCTGAGCACCTAGCACCTGTCTAAAAAGCATCACATGGCAGCAAGGGCCCGTAGCTCCAGCTCTTGGGGCAGGATAGAGGCAGGCAATCCCAGAAACTCACTGGCCAACCAGCCTACCTGAATCAATGAACTTCAGACTCAGTGTGTCAAAACATAAAGGCAGAGGACTCTGGGGAGATGGCCCAGTAGATAAAGGTGCTTGCTGCTCAGGCTTCAGGACCTGTGTTCAAATCCCCACACCACATAAAAAGTTAGATGTAGTTATATATGCCTGTAACTCCTACCTTGTGGGGTAAAGATAAGAGGGTTGCTGATGCTTGCTGATCTAGTACCAGGTTGAGTAAGAGACCCTGTCTTAAGGGAGCAAAGCAGACAGTGACAAAGCAGGGTACCTAACAGACTTCTGTGTCTGTACACAGGCATGTTCATCCTCATACATATATGGACACACAACACACACATCAGACACACACACATAAACACAGACATAGACACACATAACTAAAGCATAAATAGATATGGAGAGCAACTAAGAAAAAACACTTGATATTGACCTCTGGCCTCCACATAGGCACATATGTGCACACACATGCACAACCACACTAATAAGTGCATACACCACACACATAAACACACACACACACACACACACACCACACACACACACACTCACACAGGAAAAAAACAAGGTGAAAAGCATCTGAGGAAAGATACCCCAGGTTGACCCCTGGCCTCCATATACACACATATACATACCTACACACACGCACATACATACATACATATACATAGATATGTACATGTAAACACACACATATACACACACACATACATACACATATGCAAATGTAATCCAGAATAGGCTAAAGAAGATGGAATGAATTTCTCTTCCCTGCAGCCGTTCAGGAATCCTCTTTTTATATGCTCTCCACATGGCTCATACAAATGGTTACGGCAAGACCCAAGGCAGTAGGGAGCTGGGTCCTTCCTATTTATGATCTTGACTCCAGAGGTTGCTTATGATCCTCCATGGTCACTTCCATGACCTGCTCACCCAGATTGGAAGAGATCACTTTGAGAATTAATGTCATATGCTTTTGCCAAAGGTCAAGTATGGATTTCTTTTGGCAACATAAATGCTTTGAAAACTTTACAAATAGATACCTGGTGAGCTTGTCTTCTTCTTTCTCCATGTCCAGGGAGCCACACTTCTCAAAAATCTTTCTTAGGTGTAGCTGTCAGTCTGGGAGCTCAACTGTTTCAAGATTGGCCTCTAGGACTTGAGCACACTTTCCCTTCTCTTGATCTAATAGCCACTTGAAGCCAGCTAAACACAGATTTAAGTGAAATGGATCCTTAATCTATTTCCCAGCTGGCTTCTAACCATCCAGTAAGAGTTTGGGCTGCTAACCCGACTCCCACTTCATAGTTGCCACCAAGGCTGTTTAACTTGGGAGTGCAGAAACAAGTCTCAAGTTGGAGTGAGCCTGCAAGCAGGGAAGACTCCTGCCTTTCCTGCCTGAGTGGCTGGTGTGACCAAAGGCAATTCTTCGTTCATCAGAGAAGAATAAAAGAGAAGCCTAAAGTTTGGACACCCCCGGTTTTTGGTGTTTTCCCTCTGGGCACAACATAATGTTGTTAAAAAAAAAAAAAAAAAAAAGGCCAAACACGCACTGCGAGGGACATGGAATGAAGAAAGCTTATTGATTACATGGACTAATTCTCAGAGGGAGAAAAAGTGGGATCTGAGTGGAGCTTATACACTACCTGGATTGTGGGCAGGGTGAACGACAGTGGAGAGCAAGTTATCCCCTGGCCCCATGAGGTTTCACAAGTGCCTAATGGCTATTGGAGGGATACCAGTGATCAGCAAACAGGGCTGTTGTTCTGAATGGAGGACTGGAGGAATCTATCAAACGGAGATGGCTGCCCTCAGTCTAACCTGAGGGGGATACTATGCAACAATTGAAAACATTCCATCCCAACAGAAGGCTCCCAAAGTAACAGTTTGTTAGTTTCAAGAAGTTCACAATGCTAACAACATTGGTGAGTTCAGGGTTCATTGAAAAACCCCATCTAAAAAAATAAGGTAGGGAGCAATAAAGGAAGGTATCTGGTGCTGACCTATGACCTCCACACACAGCTATATGTATATGTGCACATGTATAACACACACACACCGTAATAGGAATCTCTACAAGGCAAGGAAGGTACTAGGAATATCAACCATATGAGTGAGTGCTTTCTTACAGTTTTCTTCATTATATTTTTAAAAAGTCAGACTCAGTGAGTAAAATGCTGCCGTGAAAACTTGAGGACTGCAGTGAAATCCTCAGACCCCTTGTAAATACAGAGGTGTGGCAGCCCACCTAAAATCAATCCCAGCACTCATCCTAGTATATAAGGGATGCTAGACCATCTGGCTAGCTAGACTAGTTAGACAAGGAAGTTCTGGATTCAAGGGAGAGACCCTGAGTAAATATATAAGTTAGAGAATGACAGAGGAAGACATCCAGCATCAATCTCTGACTCTGCAGGTACATGTATACAAGTACACACACACACACACACACACACGCACACGCACAACACATGCATATGAATTAAAAAAGATGATGGTCTTTAGAGGCAGCACAATAACATATATTGTTATACTATTTTCAAACATAGAAAAAATGAGAATGAAGACTGGGAAGCGAAATTGGAAATAAACTGTTGTAAGGTTCTTCACTGCACAGGAAATAGTGTAGACTAGCATCTCTTGAAGACAGGCTGCAGAAATATGCAGTCAACTCTAAAGTGTCCATTAAATAACAAAGACTTCCAGTTAACACAACAAAAGAAATGAAATAGAATTATAATGACTATGCAAGGATAAAAAGGGGAGGAGGGCAAGCCAGGCACCCAGGAGCACTCTGTGGTCCCAGCCCTCAAGAAAGTAAAATAGGAAGATCATGGGTCCAAGAGCAGTCTAGACTACACAGTGGGAGTTCAAGGCAAGCCCAAGCTGTTACTGAGACCCTGTCTCACCGAGGCCAAAAGGTAAGAAGGACAAGGGGCTGAGAAGAAGGAAAGACGCAAGAAAAAGGGAAAAGAATAAAAAGAAAAGGAGAGACACAAAGAAAACAGACAAAGTAGTGTCTCCAGAGTTCTTGTCGCTGACCAGCATCCTACCAGGACACCCGTTGGGCTGCACAGGTACCCTCTGGAAAGGAGATTAAGAGGCCCCTCAGTCCTACCAACTCTGTTTTAAGCAAGTCTAGAGCAGCCATGCTGGAACGGTGTCTGGAGGTCTTTGATAATCCTGAAAGCCATCCCCCATTGCTGAGATCACCCCGAAGGAACACCCCCTTGTTGATCCGGAAGAGCTGACTCTAATCGCCCACAGAGATAAATTGGCCAACTTCCCCCAAATCTTGCCTATGAAAGCATAGGAGATGAGTTCTCATATCAGACAAGCTAAGTCCATCAAAAGAAACAGCTTGGGGCTGGAGAGGTGGCTCAGGGGTTAAGCCTCTGCCTTGCGGCGGAAGGTCCTGAGTCGGATCCCAGATCCCAGGTATAGACGCCAGGTGGAAGCGGTGGCGGCTGCGCTTCTGGTCCTGGTAGGGCGGAGCCTGTGAATCCCGGGCAAAAGGAGGTGGAGGCGTCCATGGTGGTTCCAGAGTTCGTCCATGGTTCTACACACACACACACAGACACACACACGCCAGCACACACACAGACACACACCACGCCCGCGCACACACACACACGCACATGCGCACAATTGAATAAATAATAAGTAATAAAAATATTAAAAAAAAAAAAAAAAAAAAAAAAAAGAAACAGCTTGATAGCAGCACTACCAAAGATTAACTGGGTTGGGCCCTAAGGTGAATAGACCAATGAGATGTAGAGGATCAAAAAAGCTCCAATCAGGTTGCAAAAACTGGAGCTAACCAAGTGGGGAGAAAGCCATCTTTCCTGGGCTTACCAATCCATCTGACCTGCCAGCAGTAGATGGGGCCCTAGCTCCTGAGTTCCCTTCTTTCCTCTCCTCTAATAAACTCTACCTTAATCTGCTACATGGTTCTGGTTTCAATCTTTGACTCCCAAAACAAGAACTGGATACACATACAGACCCCCTAGAGAGTGACCCCACAACCCCATGAATCTGCAGTGACTGGAATTATAGTTTTTCCACATGTCATTCATGAGGGAAATTTATATCTATAATTTCTAGCCAAAGTAGAATGTCTGCATCTGGGAATCCGAGAAATCAGGTGTGAGACAGTAAGGTTTCTTGACCAAGTCTGTTCTGTCCACACTTGTGGTAATCACACATAAGTAGTAGTCTTGTATCCACTCTACATAAAACCAACTCTCCCATTTTTTATGGTATAAATTGACATCATAATGTTGATTTAGTCTCACATTCCTAGATACATAAAAGTTGGAGAATCTCCCACCTGGGGAGATGGCTCATGGGTTAAAGTCTTTGCCTCACAAGCAAGGAACCTGAGTTCGGATCCCAGATCCCATGAAAAATGCCAGGCAGATATGGCAGCAGCCTGTAATTTCAGCCTAGATGACACAGATTGAATAACCCCAGAGCAATCTATAAGGAGTTAGAGCCGTCCAGGATGATTCCTGATGTCACCCTCGGGCCACACAGGCACACACACTCAAGTGCCTTTTGGTACACACACAAACACACACACACCCACACACACACACACACACACACTGAAAGAGAATCCCTTCCTTTGCTATATCCTCTTCTACAATTGTTTCCTCATACTCATTTTCCTATGAAAACTTCTTTTTCTGGGGATGTGTAAGAGTCGAGCTGTTAATTCCAGATATTACAGATATCTCCTCTCCCTCTGTCACTTGCTACTTTACCAATAATGTCCAACACTGACATCAAAGCTTAATGTGATTGGATCCATGGGTGTGGAGGTCAAGACCTATGTTCTGTGCTCTTTAAAGATTTGGCTTTTGTTTTTGAAGCTCTTTGCTGCTTTTAGTATATGTTTTGTTTTTTGTCTTAATTTTATATCTTTACCTTTCATGTTTAAGCCTTTAGTAACTAGCTTCATTTAGTGTAATAAAATACCTGAGATGATTTACTTGTAAAGAGATAAGGTTGACTTGGGCTGCTAGTTCTGGAGATTTCAATCTAGGACCCAACGGCCCATTGCTCTAGGCTTCTGGCAAGGGCTGTCCACCAAGGTGGGATGATGTGACAGAACAAACCTCTCATCTTGTGAGCAAGCACTAAACAGCAGGCAGGAAGACACCAGGGTCCTATCTTCCTTCAGCTATAGCCCCCAGCCCCAAGATGTAAAGTTATCCATGAGGCCCCATCTCCTCAGGTTTCACTCTAGGTAATAAGCCTCTGACATATGGGCCTTTGAGGGACATTCTCCCAAACCACAAATCATCTTGCACCTTTATATGTGAGAGAAAATAGGAGCCTGGTTCCTTTGTTTATTGCTGCTTTAAATGGAAAGTTTGGCAACGTTTCCGCAGTGATTTTGGCTCCGGAAAACACTTTCTCTCCAGGATGCTCAAAGTCCACACACGTGGAGGCAACTTGCAGAAAGCTCCTACCGTTCTCTTAGCTACCCCCCCTGGAGAGGGCCATCATGCGTCCTCTGGTCGGCCCCTGCCAAGCAACATGCAGGTTGGCAAGACCCAAAGTGAACGAACAGCCCATCCAAGCCCTCTCCTTCCCAGTGAAGGGCTGCATGGTAGACTGCCATGGTTTGAAATGTGAGTTGTGGCCCGCAGGCCCATGTTTGAATCTTTAGGTGCTTGGGCAAGTCATGGCACCTTTAGGAGGCGGAGCCTTGCTGGAGGAAGGCATCACAGAGGGTGGGCCCCAGGTGGGTTAGCCCCGCCCTGCTTGAGCGGGTGAGTCTGCCTTGAGCTCGCAGCTCTCTGCCTCCTGGATGTCTGCAGCGACTTAGGCTTCCTCCAGCTTCTGCTCCCAGCCGTGCTGTTTCCACCATGGAAGACTTTCTCCCTTCTGGAACCATCAGCTGAATACATCTCCCTTTCCTCTTTAAGTTGCTTGATTTGGCGCTTCACAGCACCACAGAGAAGAGTACCTGGTACAAAGACTATCTC
>JALPQD010000097.1:1116323-1212314 GCA_023101885.1 Typhlomys cinereus
AAAATAGAAGAAGTTATATTGGGAAAGCATATGTCGAGTGCCTGCTGTGTGCCCGCGGGCAGGCAGGCAACCGGGGAGCCATGGAGTTGAGGGTTGTGGGCAGTCAGGGGAGGGAGTGGAAACCACAGCGAGGGATTAGGTCAGATGCCTGAAGTTCTAAATAAACTCCAACTTTATATCGACTTGTCTTAGATTTTTGTTTTAGGTAGAGAAAGAGGGAGAAAGAAGGGGGGAGAGAGAGAGAGAGGAAGGAGGGAGAGAGAGGAGAAAGAGAGAGAGGGAGTGCTCTTCCCACGGTGCGGGTGTGAGGTCAGAGGGCATCTTTAGAAGTCGGATCTCTCTTTCTCCCAAGTAGACTTGCAGGGCTTGAACTCAGGTCGCCAGGTTTGCACACAGACTCACTTATCCACTGGGCCATCTTGCTGATCCCTGATTTTTTTTTTTTTTCCTTTCTTTTCTGCAGCCTAAGTCAAGATCCAGGCTGCACTTGCATCGAAGTCTCTGGAAAGAACTCTTAGTCGAGCTATGACTCTGGAAAGTAGGTCACCTTTGAAAAGACAGTGCTGTGTCAAAACCGTTTCTGAAGAGACAGGTTACTGAATCTTTCCCACTCCACATCTGCTGGGAGATGTTGTCATCATGCCGTGGTGTTGCTCTGGGTGCCTGAGGAGTTCTCGCCGTGTCCCCACTATGTCACTCTAGCTGGCCTGAAACTTGCTACAGAGCCCAGGTGTTGCAGCACACCTGCATGGTTGCTGATAAATGACCATCAGACAGCTTAAGGGAACAAGCAGAGGCTCCGTCACCCCCACCGAGGACTGGTTAACAGTGTGACTTGAAGTTTCCAGAACAAAGCCTCACCTGTGGCCCGTGTTGTACTTGGCTGATGGACTGGGGAGAGCTGGAACGTTACAGTGCAGGGTCCAAGGGCCTGGAGAGATGGCTCAGGGGTTGTGACTCTGTCTCACAAGCAGAAGGTTCTGAGTTCGGATCCCAGGTCCCACATTAAAACAAAACAAAACAAAAAACAGTGCAGGGTCCAAACTGTCTTGAGCTGTCCTAGCCCTCGACCAGCCTTTTATTGCCCAGCTCGGTGTGTGACCTAACATCTTCGTGACTATTATTAGTAATCCCTTTGGAATGTTCGAGTAGGCCTCCAGCTTCCACCGACACAAAGGCTAAACTTGTCCGCTGTAACTCAGGTTGTCTCAGTCCTGGCAGTGGGAGGCAGGCTGGGCTGCCTGCAGCTGCGATAAAATGAAACCTACTGTAGGGGGTGTGGCCTGAACCCTGGGAAGGGCAGCCAGAGGGTCTCCGATCTAACAGTGGGAATGTGGTATGTGGGGCAACCAGACCGGGGCCATTTATGTTTGGCCTTGGAACTAAGTATTCTTATTCCCTTTGCAGTGAGAGCTTCTCCTCCTCGCCCCCCCCCCCCCGGCTTGGCAACTGTCTTGGAATTAAACTTACATATTTTCTTATGACCTTTGTCTCACTGTTTTCTACATGTTTCTCCCTTCGTGTGGTGGGCAGAAATCAGCCAAACGTTTAAATCAACCCATTTCCCTAATTGCCCCTGGAATATAGAGAAACTGAGGCAGTGGATCAGAGACCGGGATTCCCATTTCACGTGGAATATGTCGTTTCTGCAGCAGGAACACAACAGCAGGGGCAAGTCGGTCCTTTCCAGTTTCTTTCCTAGCCGGGTTAGCACAGGGGGTCAAGGCGACGGGGAAACAACCCCTTACTTAGCACTGATTCGTTTCTTTTGTGTGAGGATTGAAGCCTCCTTATCTTTCCGAGTTACCTGGGCCTGCTGGGAAATCTGCACGCTCTGTCCTCTCTCTAATACTCATTTCTCAGGTTGGATAAACAGCTTAGCTTCAGCTTGGCGATGTGGAACTGTGGTTTGTGTGACTCCATTTTGGATTTCGGCTTGCTCCCTTGGGGCCAACAGCGGGGCTTAGAGAAGAAGAATGGCTTTGTGTAATTTTAGTTAACAATCATGGGGAATCACTCCCTAAAGAGGCAGCAGAGATCTCCTTTCTTTTCTAAACAGTGATAAAATACATGCATAAAATACCATTGTAGCCATGGTGGCGGGTAAACCACTAAGCTACATTCCCACCTCTTTATACTTTTTGAGGCTGGTGGATAGGGCTCTAGCTTGTCATCCTCCTGCCTCGGTCCTCCAAGGACTTGGGATTACAGCCCAGCACCACCAGGCCTGCCTGGCTCATTTGAACCATTTCTTGTTTTGTTTTTACACAAAGAACTGCTGAATAACCCCAACTGGTAATCATCCCCCCTTAGCTTATGTCACCTAACCTGTGTCTTCCTTCCCTTCAAAAACATTTTTTAAAGATTTAAAACTCTACACAGCCTAACAACTTGCCTCTTTTATTTAATAATGCATTTTTTCAGCAAGATCTTTAGGAGCCAAAGAGTTTGCGTTCACGTCGCCATCTTCTTTGATGTAAAAATAGCAACTTTTCAGAAACGCAAATGACTTTTAGGAAAATTCCACTTGAAATCGTCTTCTAGAAATGTCAACGTTAGCTTTGCTTCATGGGAGCAAAGAGAGCTTTTGAACCAAAGGAAGAGCAGCACTGCATCTCAGCCCAGAGAGTCGGAGCACGCTGTGCCTGATGGCCGCGCAGGGACAGCGGGCTGACCAGCTTACCCTAGGCATCTAGTCTTGGTGGCAGAGCGTCCAGGATCTGGCTGGGGTCCTGCCTCTGCCGTTGCCTCAGGTGTGACCCGAGGCAAGCTGCGTCCCCTCTTGCAGCCTCAGCATTTCCATCTTCAAAGCGAGAGGATTCGTTGGGAAGTTCTGCTTCCTGGGAACTTTCCTTCTACGCCCGGGGAAGGGTGTGGACAAAACAGGCTAGAGATGCAGTTTTCCTTTTCTTTTTGTTTGCTTACTTTTTGGTGACAAGCTCTCACTATGTAGCCCAGGCTGGCCTTGAACTCACCCGAATTCCCCTGCTTTAGCTCCTCCTCCTAGGATTGCGTGTATGTCACCATATCACCATACTTGGCTTTGTTTCTGAGGTTTTGGGGTGGGGTCCCCTTTAGTAACCCAGGGTGGACCTGAACTCCAGATTCTCTGTCTCAGGTTCCCGAGCTGTAAAGACAGGTGTGGGAAATCACAGCCTGGCCGTAGCTTTGAATACCGAATCCTTTACTTGCACTGTGACCTCGGGCAAGGCAGACAGTTTTTATCAAGACTCAGTTTATGCATCTGTAAAATGACAAGGCTAGAGTAGTGCTCAGGGTCTCGTCTTTCACATTCTAGGATGGCAGATCTTAAATCCGAGCATGCCCGGAGCACTGAGGATAGTGTCGTAATGCAAGCTTTGACTAGGTGGTCTGGGTGGAGCCTGAGAACGCCTCCTGCACTGAGTTTCCCAGGAGGCAGATGCTGCTCTGCAGAATACACTTTGAATAGCAAGGCATTTGGGTTTTGAGCTGCCGGGAAGCAATTAAAGGCTTGAGAAAGAGCAAAAGGAGTTTGTGTCTGGGCTGGGGAGTTGGCTCAGGGGTTAAAGCCTTTGTTTTGCAAGCAAAAGGACCTGAGTTCAGATCCCCAGACCCACATAAAAATGTCAGGATGGATATGGTGACAGCCTGTAATTTCACTCTGGAAACTCCAGAGCAAAGCAACAAAGAGATAGAGTGATCCACAATCATTTCAGATGTCACCCTTGGACCTCCACAGGCCTTCAAATGCCCTCTTGTGTACACACACACACACACTCACACACACACAGTTCCTGCATGCTCTGAGGTGACGTTCAGATGAGATTTATTCTTCAGGGATGTGCACCTTCATCCCCTCTCTGTGAACTATACAGCTCGTTTCTGTAGATGGAGCTAAGACAGCCAGTTGACAGGATAATGGGATGAATTATTTGGTAGAGACACAAAGGATTTCAAACCTATGGGAAAAGTTGGCTCCCAAATCCACCCCCCACCTCCATTAGACACCAGCCATTTGCAATTTTAGCAAATCATTCAGTCTCCTGGATTGTGCACGCTGTGTTCTTTTATAATTTAGCATCCCTTGCTTCTTTGCAACTCATTGCTTTCTTGTAAGCCAGAAGCACTTACACAGGGACCACGGGAAACACAAATTCATTAGGAAAATGGTCAGGCAGGCACCCTGTTTTCTTGACTCTTGGTCTCTTTATCGGGTAGGAAAAGTACTCCCTTCCTTGCCTACTCTGGGCTAGGTAATCTTCGGCGCGGTGGGAAACTAGAAGATCCTGTTCTGTAGTGGGAGAAGGGGCTTCAGCCTCACCTGGCCCATCACGGGTCAAGTCACCAGACATGGACAAGCCCAGCAGGTGCGCTGGAGTTTAAACCCTGGCCTCGAACCACTCTGGAGATCTTAAACCCTCTCCCGCCTCTGTTGCACCTGTAATTACTTGACTCCCCAGTATCCAGAGTGAGCTCAAGCCAGACAAGCAAGGCCTGGGTCGGAGGCGGGGCTGAGGTCGACAGGGCGGGGCCGTCCGGGGCGGAGCGAGGCGATGACGGGGCGGGGCCAGGTGCCCCGCGGCAAACGCCCCGCCCCCGCCCCGTGGCCCCGCCCCCGCCCCGTGGCCCCGCCCCACTGCCCGTGTCCGCCGCGGCTGCTTCCGATAAAGTTGTTGTTCTGCCAACATGGCGGCGCCCAGGGGTCCGGGCCGGGCCGCGTTCGCCTGAAGGTTCGGGAAGCGGGGCGCCGAGGCCGGAGCCCGCGAGCAGGTAACCGCCTGCCCCAGCCAGGGGCACGCGCGTCGCGCTCTGCCGGCTCGCGGCAGGCTCGGGAGGTTCCGATCGGGCGAGCTCGGGCCGGGCCCCGTGCACGGCCCGGACTCCGCCGGAGAACGCGCGTCTCCCCACGTTCCGCGCTCGACTTCTGCGCCGCTCCTCGCGCTGCGTCTTCGCTCTCTGGGCGGGGCGTGTGGGCCCAGCTCGGGGTCGCCGGGCGCTCTTGGGGACCATCGGCGCCAAGGCGCCGCCCCCAGCAGGCTGCGTGTCCGGGTGAAGGTTCACGCGGGAATAAATCGCCTTAGGTCACGCGGGGAGTCAGCGTCAGGCTTCTGCCGTTTGTGCTTTATGAGACTCGCTTGTTGGTGGCTGGTGTGTGCGCGTGTGCGCGCGTGTGTGTGTGCGCGTGTTTCTCTTTGTCTTTGCGCCGTCTTACCTGTAGTCCAAGGTGCCCAGATCTTGCTGTTGTAGGTGGTTTCAAATTTGTGATCCTCCTGCTTCAACCTTCAGTTCTGGGATGGATCACAGGTGTGCCCCACGCCTGGCCTAATTTGTTTCATTCTCCTTCCATCCCCAGCTTTTATTTGCTTATCTACTTATTTATGAAATAGGGCTTATTTACTTATTTTTTGGAACACGGCACAGGTTGGCCTGGAACTTGCTGTAAAGCAAGGCAGGCCTCACACTCCTGATCCTGCTGGGCTGCACTCCCTGGTTCTTACAGGTTCTGCTGAGCGCCGTGTCTCCTCCTCTTGTCTTAGGTTTCTCCATGATCATCAGCCGTTCCTCGGGTCACTGTTACTGTCAAACACCCTGGGTAAGGTGTGTCCAGGGCTGGGTCTAAACAGCGGAGGCGGAGGCTGATGCTTGGGAAAGAGGAGAAGAGAACCTTGCAGGCAGGCGAAGGGACCAGATGAGCTAGAGCTAAGGTTGAAAAGGTTCAAGCTGATTGCAAGTGACGCTGATGCACCTTTGGGTCGCAGGCTCTAACACAAACTTCTTAGTGGAAAATCTAAAGGTGTCTGGTCCCCAAACTGCAAACAAAGCCCACATGGGAACGAAGGGGCCCCCAGTGAAGCCAGCTGCTGCGACCCTCCCGGCAGTCTGGAAGTCTCCCCCTCTTCCCTGCAGCGAGCCCAGGGTCTGTTCGTGGGGCTCCCAGCCATCTCTCCAGACCCTAGGCCAGTCATGAGCACAGCTGGCCCGGGTCTGGGGCGTCAGTGTCAGGAGGGGTCTCCAAGAGACCAGAGTCTAGACTAACGTCAGAATTGAGTTCAGCGCACCTGAAGGCCGAGCCAGGAACTAGCTGTCGTCAGAAGGCTCCGCGTTCACTCAGTTCATTTGCTGGCAACAATTTGTTGAGGGCCAGCTGCTCTGCACGAGGCCCTGGGTTGCATGCCTGGCACGCAAAAACCAAGTTCCTTCTTCCACAGCAACCTCACAGGCAGAGGAGCAGGCAGACACAAACCAGTAAGTGTGTGATCAATGTGTGCCAGGAGGAATGTGTCATTTGGAATATAACCCTGAATCGGGCCTACCAGGACGTGCAGTTGTGATTTAAAATTCGCTTCAATTTGAAAGGTTCCTCTCCAGGTGAATGGAGGAAATGACCTCATGAAGATGTTTTCTGTTCTATCCCTTTTCAGGGTGGATGATTTCAACACACATTTGGGGTGTAGGTAGGTGCACAGCCTTCTTGCATCACCAACGGAAAGGCGCTGCAGAGAGAACGCCTCTCAGAGACCAGCGGCACGAGCACGCCTGGCACTCAGAACACACTCTCGGGTTCTTGCAAAAGCATTTCCGCATCGCTGGGGTTTGGCCTGGCTGTGGAGTCTCCTGAAAGAGGAATTCACACACACAGACGCACGCACAAACACACACACACACACACACACACTGATAGCACCGCAGCGCTGGCTACTACGAGCTTCTCTGCCAGAGCCTGACACACTGATTCTCGCTGCCCTTAACACCTCTTGCTTTTCAGGAGAAGAATCAGTGACTGACTGGGGAAATGTCTGCACCAGCTGCTTTGCTGTCTCGCCCTGCGGGGATGTGGCTGTGAAGGTTACCAGTGCACTGCACGGAACTGAATGAACGCCAGCGACGCAGGTGACCACGGCACGAGCACGGGTGCTTCGGGGCTTTCTGGCTGAGACAGCACTGCAAACCTCTGAAGCCCAAGACCCCTCTCAGGAGGCACCCGGACAAGCAGCTGTCGCTCTTTTGAGGTGGACAACAACAGTGCTCTGGGTCGACTCCTTGATAAAAACAGGGAATAAGGAGATGGCTCGGGACTGAGACCTTCGCCCGCCATCTTTGGGCCTGGTCTCCAGGTCCTCTGTAGAAGAGCCGGCAGAAGCAGCAGCCGCCTGCACTCCAGCCTGGAAGGTAGAGCCAAACCCCAGAGAAAGCAGTAAGGAGGAAGAGCAAAACAGGGGGTCCCAAGTCAGCCTTGGGCTCCGCAGACGCACGCGCTCAAGTACACTCTTGCACACACACGAAAGCACTCGAATAAAAAATGCACAGAAATAGGGAATAAGAAGAAACACAAGCTGGTCTGAACTGCAAGCTGACGCGTGGATGCTTGTTAGCTGCTCTCACAGCCCCCCGAGAGAAGCAGCACGCAGAGAGGCCAGAACAGAACGCCCCACGCCCAGATCTTTATTAACGTCTCCTCGGCATGAACCAACTGACTAGCAGATCAGGGTAAATATGAGAATCTAAGTTCATAAAGAAAAAAGCAAAAGCAGATTAGAAAATGACAGGTTTTTGTTGTTTTAAAACAGAACTGGGGGGGGCTGGAGAGGTGGCTCAGGGGTTAAGCCTCCGCCTTGCAGGCGGAAGGTCCTGAGTTCGGATCCCAGATCCCACGTACAGACGCCGGGCGGAAGCGGGGGCGGCCTGCGCTTCTGGTCCTGGTAGGGCGGAGCCTGTGAATCCCGCGGCAGAAGGAGGTAGAGGCGTCTATGGTGGTTCGCGAATTCGTCCGTGGTTCTACACATACACAGACACACACACATGCGCGCGCCGCACATACACACGCATATGCGCACAGTTGAATAAATAATAATAATAAAAAAATTAAAATAAAATTTAAAAAAAAAGTTTAAAAAAAAAAAAAAAGAAGTTTGTGTTAGATGCAACTGAACCTCCGAATATTCTTTCCAGGGAACGATCAGTCGACAAGCCACGTGACCAGGTGCAGCCGGACTGTTCCTACCCGAGGCAGCTCCAGAGGCTTCCAGGAGCCGCCGCGCGTCCTCAGCAATGGCTTCGGCTGGGCCCAGACGGGCTTTTTATGCCTGTCTCCCGAAGCGGCCGCTGAGTGGAGGGCCAGTTCTCACCCGCTGGGACAGAGTGATCGCAGCTTGTGCCCGGAGCATTTTCAGTGCTACGGGGGAGTGGACGAGGGAGTACACGCTGCAGACCAGAAAGGAGGTGGAGAAGTGGTGGTATCAGCGCGTGAAGGAGCAGGCGTCGCGGGGCCCAGAAGACGTGAGTATCCCCGGAGCACGCGTGAGCCCCTTGTTTGCTGCCCCAGGCGCCTGATGCCACCAGGGAGGGGAGGGAGGCCCAGGCTCTGCAGCCAGGAGCAGAGTCCCAGGAACCAGGGGGTGAAGCGCAGCCCCGCCCAGCAGACAGGGCCGTGTGGAGCCCACTTGCCCCAGCTCACCTCCTAGTTCCCACCGTCCTCTGAAACAGCGGCCGAGGCGACTGAGCGCCCAAGCCCCCGGGACGGGTCACTCAGAGCCCCCGGGACGGGTCACTCAGAGCCCCCGGGGACGGGTCACTCAGAGCCCCCGGGACGGGTCACTCAGAGCCCCCGGGACGGGTCACTCAGAGCCCCCGGGACGGGTCACTCAGAGCCCCCGGGACGGGTCACTCAGAGCCCCCGGGACGGGTCACTCAGAGCCCCCGGGACGGGTCACTCAGAGCCCACGGGACGGGTCACTCAGAGCCCCCGGGACGGGTCTCTCAGAGCCCCCGGGACGGGTCTCTCAGAGCCGTTAGCAGAGAGCGGGCGAGGCCCACACTGCCTGCCTCAAGCCCGTTATTAGGTGCGTGTCCGTAACCAAACTCGACTCTTCCAGCACCTCTAAAAGGGGGAGGGGTGCAAGAATAGCGCCCACCTGTTCCCAGGAAGATCAAGAGGGGCAGAGAGGTGGTGTAAGGTTAGTGTACGGAACACTTCTCAGTGTGGGGTCTGAGGTAATGTGGCAGGTGTCTGGTAACATGAGGGTCCCAGTGTGGGGTCCGAGGTTGTAGCGGTTACTTCTAACTATTGCTGTGAGAGAGCACCCAAAGTCAGTCAACTTAAGGGAGAAAGGGAGGTTTATTCACCCTACAGTTCCAGAGGGAAGGGACAGTCTCTCCAAGCAGAGGCGGCATGGCTGGCTGGCCAAAGCTGGAGGAGGCTACGTCACCGCAGACATCTTGGAGGCTGAGAGCTGCAGACTGCTTGCAGCAAAGGCAGACTTCTCCTGGAGGTAGGGCGGGACTCATCCACCTCAAGGCCCACCCCTTGTGACTGCTTCCTCCAGCAAGCCTCCACCTCTCAAGGTGCCATGACCTTGCCAAACACATGAGACTGTGGGGGACAAATTTCAAACCATGACAGAGGTGATGTGACAAACATCTGGTAAGGCAAGGGTAGTGTGGGGTCTGAGGTGCTGTGGCAGGTGTCTGGTAACTCGAGGGTCCCGTGTGGGATCTGAGGAGCTGTGGTCTGAGGTGCTGTGGCAGGTGTCTGGTAACTCGAGGGTCCCGTGTGGGGTCTGAGGTGCTGTGGCAGGTGTCTGGTAACTCGAGGGTCCCGTGTGAGATCTGAGGTGCTGTGGTCTGAGGTGCTGTGGTCTGAGGTGCTGTGGTCTGAGGTGCTGTGGTCTGAGGTGCTGTGGCAGGCGTCTGGTCCGTGAGCTCGTGGCTAGCAGCCTCAGTACTGTGTGGCACTCATGAGAACAGGAGAGTAGCACATGCTCGATTCTTCGTGGCCACTGCACAGTGGGGCGGCTCCCAGGATCCAGCAGGTAGGATGTGACACCCCAGGAGAGACAGCGGAGCCCCTCAAGTCCCGTGCCCCCCCATAGCCTGGCCCCCCACCTGTCCACCTGTTCTTCCAGTGCAGCGTGGCTTGGGGAAGCCTGTTTGAGACCAGCCTGTTCCCTGCAGTCTGGGTTCCGCGTTGCGGCAGCAGCTCCGTGGGTTGCTGGGTCCTGGTTGCTGGTGCCAGCAGCAGCATTTGTGTTGAATGCTTGGCTGGAGCTGTTTTCTGTGGCGGTCTCCCTCCTGGGAGTCAGTCTTGGCTGCCCCGTCCTTGCAAACCCTCAGAGTGCTATTGTTCAGAGTGCAAATGGGAGAATGCTGTTTGAATCAGAGCAGAGCACATTCTGGAGTCTTTACTCTCACATCTGGCCACCCCTTCGAAAGAGCAGCTGGAAGTGGAGATGGAGAGCCGTGCGTGGGTTCCCAAGGCCCAGGGCAAGAGGGTGTGTGGCGGGCACGTCCCTCTCCTTGTCTCTGCGCTGGGTAACTGCTGGGGGGCAGACAGGGGCAGGGAGGTAGTTGTGTTCAACCACAAGGTGTTTCTTGGCATTGGCTAGAGAGATTTGAAATGAAGAGAGCACGTAACAAAGCGATAAAAGGAGAGGCGGAGGGCTCTACAAGGGAAGCTTGACTTCCTTCATTAGGAAGTGAGCGTCGGGGTGGTGGCCAGACTCCCTGAGGAGATGGAGCCGCTTGGCGCCGGACTTGAGAACAGTTCATTCTGAGCGAGCAGACCACGTGCTTTGTTTTGTTTTGTCACTTGGACTATAATCGAGGGACTCCAAAGACTTTGAAGTTACTGATTCATGTCTTCCTCATCCTCTAACTTTTTTCATTTTGTCTCTCTGTCAGCCTGTCTGTCTGTCCTCCTGTTTTCATTTTAAGACAGAGTCTCACTGTGTAACCCAGGAAGTAACCCTCTTGTTTCTAACTCCCACACATGCAGGGAGTAGAGGAACTCGAGGGGCCAGGGCCCCTTACTGCTATGTTCAGATGGATTAGTTTACACTGGGAGATGGGCGTGTCCCGGGAGTGGGCGTGTCCCGGGAGTGGGCATGTCCCGGGAGGTGGGGGTGGGGTGTGCTTGTTCTATACCGAGGGGACAGCGCCATCTCACTGCTGTGTCCTAGTGCACTAGGCCAGTCTGTCAACCTTCTTGGTTCTTAGGCTCCTAAATTGTTTATCTCAAAGTCTTGTTTTGAAAACCAAATGAGAAAAATGTGGCTGAACACATTTTCCAAACTGAAGTGTTAGGTAAATACAAGCTCCACGCAGACGTCAGGATCTGATGGAAGCTGGTGGGGCTGAACTGTCGGCACCTCAAGTGGTTCTGGGCGCACGAGGCGGCATCCAGATGAGTCTCGCTGCAGGCGCCGAATCATTGAAAAGTCTTGCATTTCGTGAGCATTTTGCTCTGCACCAGGTCCTGTTTCCATCAGAAACAGCCCAGGGGGAAATGTACTGCCCTTGACTGGGAGTTAAAAGGTCGAGGTTCGGCACTGAGTCAGGATACACGGCTGGCCTCGGGTGAGCCCGGACCTGGCCCGTACTGATGGCCCTTCACCCACGCCTTCTGGAACTTGCTTTACCTAGGCCGTGTTTGTGTGTCACGTGGATGTATGTATGTGTGTGCAGAAGTGTTCGTGCAGCAACTAGAAGTTGTTCGTGTTCACTCCCTATTATTTTTCTTTTTTTAAAAATTTTTTTATTTCCACTCATACAGGTACACCGGTCCCGTCCCTCCCTCCAACCTCCCTCCCCATCCCCCAGTGCCTCCCCCTCCCATCCCCAGAGCATCCTTTAATGTGCATGCTAGACTCTCCTCTGGGTCCTTCTCTCCGATGACGTGCAAGGACCCAGTGGCATTTCCCTGAACCCCTTCCTGTGTTCCCCTTAAGCATAGGAACACTACTGTGGCTGTCAATCCCTTGCCTCCAAGGATCTTAGTGCCTTTAGCAAATGCTAGACTTTGTGAGGTCAATAGTGTGTTGGACATTGCGCAGGGCATGCAAAGTCCAATTGTGATTGCTTCGGCCCTAACTTGTGTGGAGTATCTTGCATATCATTGCTCCTCCCATCCTTGTGCTCTTACAATCTTACCGCCCCCTCTTCCGCAAATTTCCCTGAGCTTCTGGATGGGGAGAGATTAGGCTGGCCTAGTACTAGGTGGTTGATAATAGAGTCTCTGAAGTTCTGGATTATGGTTTGTTGATAATTTTTTTTTTCCAGTTTTGCTGCTCCTGCAATGCCCTTCACTCCATCCTGATGGGTATTGTATGTCACCCCCTGGCCAGAGATAAAAGGCTGTTAAACTAGAGTCTTGTTATGAGTATATTCAAAGGTAGACATGTAATAAATTCACAGACTTTTGTTCCTATCATTTACATCTGATGGGATATGATCTCACCAGAAGGGGAGGGCATATAGTCTGGCAGATAAAAAGTAACCACTTTGCAAATGGGTGATTGACCCTCCCTCACTGTGGTTTCCTACCATTATTTTTCTTATCCCTCTCCTTTTTTTCCTTTTGGCCCACTGAGTTTAATTAGAGTTTCTTATGCAAGCATGGGTAGGGGTCTTCCCTTATTTTTTGAGATCAGGTATCTCACTGAAACTGAGAGCTCATTGATTGGGCTAGACTGGCTGATCACTGAGTCAGGGGTCTGCATATCTGCCCCCTTAGCATGAGGCTTGCATGCCACTGCACCCGGCATTTACATGGGCACTGAGGCCTGAGGAAGGCCGCCATACTTGTGTGGCGGGCACTTTCGCAGTTGAGTCATCTCCTCAGCTCCCGTTCCCTTCTGACTGGGTAGCAGACCGGGAGGGACAGAAACTGGCCTCAGCCTACAGTTAGTGGCAAAGCCTCGACCAGAACCGGGCCCTGTGCTCCGTGGGGTGTCGTTCTGACCTCCCCCTCCAGGCCCAGAGACGGCTCTGTGATCCTCAAACAGGCAGAAGTCATCCTGAACCACAGCTGATGAAATAATGGGGCCCCTTGTAAAAGCCTTCCTCTCTTTTTGCTGGCAGTCTTCATTTCTCTTAAAGGCTTAAATTCTTACACTTTATGTAATTATGAAAATTTCCCTTTCAGTCAGTTTGCTGCTCAATTATCACATGAACTCCCTCATTTTCCTCTTTCCCACCTCCAGATGCTAGAACCTCATTGTCACCGAGGAAAAGGACTTGATTCACGGCCCAGAGCAGAGGCAGGAACAGCAATGACGAGGTGTATTTTCTGCAGTCAACAAAATGCCCATGAATATTAATGTCTTTCGGGCACTGCTTCTCTGCATATCTTTTATGAACTCAGACCTGGGGTTTGGCTTAGCTAGTACATGGCAGATTATTTGATTTTGCCACTAATCTAATCTTCACTGGACATGCTAGAAGGAGATGCTGGCAAGTGAAGTGTGTGTGGAGACTGGGGCAAGGTCGTTGACATGACGCAGCTAACGGTAGGGGAAGGTAAGCATAGCAGAAGAAAGATGCTCTAGAAATAGGCTTGCAGTCCCAACACCCGGGAGGGAGCCTGGGCAGACCCTGTCTCAAATGCACAGCCAACTGCAAACTCTCTCCAAGGCCAACCACACAGGCCAGCTGCAATCTCTCAGGGATCTTCTGTTTCCTAGTTCCCAAAGAGCATCACCAAGTATATTCCCGTGGCCCTAAAATTCCCAAAGAAAGGGCGTTGGGCCAATCCATTGCGGATAGAATAAAGGTTCCATTGGACCAACAGGTTTATTTTTTGCCCTCAGTAAAAAAAAATGAGCTGCTGCATCTGTGTTGAGGAACTCGTTATAAGTGGAGAGCATCGTCTGCCACTCGCCTTCACCTTGCGTGTGCGTGTGCGCGTGCGCATGTGCGTGTGTGTGGTGCTGGGAATCAAACCCTTGCACTGTCAAGGCCAGGCCAGCAATCCGCATGCATCTAAACCCCAGGCCCACTCACTCTTAAAGCAGGTAAGTCCCTGAGTCTCCACTGGCTCTCACGTGCTCTCCTGCTTGCTCCCTGTTTGTGTTACTTATAAATCACTGTCAAGTTACTCTGCAGTTGCCGATAAATTTCCAGCAAAATGACTTGAGGGGGGAACAAGGGGTTTTATTCTGGCTTAAGATTTTCCACTTATAGTTCTTAATACAGCATGTCAGGGACTGAGGGAACTGGCCACACCAAATCCACAGGGCAGTTGAGAGACAGGCAGCCTCCTTTGCCAGACGCCCTGTCTGTCCGAGGATGCCAGAGAGCGTCCCTCCATCTTTCTCATTGCTCAGGGACGAGCCCCTCCCACCGATCAATGAGACCGTCTCCTGCAGGCTTGCTCAGGGCTCAACCCAACTGCTAGCTCGTCACCACTGTGCCCAGAGCGCAGGCTTCACCGTCCACTGACACCTGTCTAACGGTGACGGATCCAGCAATCAGGTAGCAGCAATGTTTCTCTGGATCCCATACTCTTCGTTTATTCACATTTCTTGTTCCTCGATCCTTGCTGGAATGCAGAGAACGGTCCACTCCAGGGTGTTTACCTGTTGCTGTTGTTAGTGGTTTCTTAGGAGATTTGTTTAACTTCGTTGACAGAGGTTTGAGAACTTGGCAGGAAGCTGGGTAGGGTGGTGACATACACTTTGAATTCCAGAGCTCTGGAGGCTGTGACAGGAAGATTGCTGCCACCTCTACCCAAGGACCCCCTTGGCAAAGCAAACCCTGTCTCAGAAAGAAAAGGAAAAGCAACCAGACCAGCCGGCGGGAGAACCAGCTGGCGGGAGAACCAGCCAGCAGGAATGCTCTCTGCCCGTCATTGGTCAGGCAATGTCAGCAGAGCGATGAACCCGGCTCCCCGCACGTGCACGGCAGGTGCACCGCAGGGTTATAGATGCCGTGCTGGCAGTTGTTTATTACTGGGGGCGCAAAGCCTTGGGGAAGTCCAGGAGGGTCTAGGAAGGAAGACGAGAGAACCGGAGGCAGAAGCTGTAGGACAGCGGGTGCGTCCCGGGAGGCTGGCGAGGGGGCCTGAGGACAGGATTCGGAGGCTGCTGGGGAATGCCTGTGTCTGGTTGAAGGAGTCCCACGAAGGCGGGGAACCTGACTGATGAGGTGTGGGCTCCTTTGGGCGTCCCAGGAGGTGCGGTGGGGTGAGCCGGTGAGCCAGTCCATCCCTGGGCCGCAAGCGCGACTCAGTGATAGGACACTGGCCGGCATATGCGTGCGCGGCCTGGGTTCCATCCACCCCCGGCGCCGGGAAGCATTTCCACGACTAGAGCCTCGGCGTGTGTGAGAACGCCAGGGCTTCTCCTGGAAGGCAGTCCTCCGGGCCCGTGAGCAGCGCTCCAATGGAAGCTCTCAGAAGAAGGCGAACAGTTAAAGCACATGTGGCCAGTCGGTTCTTCGCCATCTGTCTGCATCACTGAGGATATTATTCAGCTCAGACTGGGCCTTTGCGTTTCTGGATTTTAATGTTTTTGTCAAATCACATAATGAAATTTTTTTACAGGAAAAAATATAAAATGTTAAATTACTACCTTGAGTTTAGTGCCAAAATATTAGCACATGAAGCATTCTCAGAAGTGCTTGGTAAATACTCTCTACTCCTGGCACTCTGTCTATAAATATTCTCTGTACCCCTTGTTACTCTCTCCTACAAATGCACCCTCCACCTGTCACTTCTGCAAATGCTCTCTCTACCCTAGTTACTCTCCTGCAAACACTCCCCCCACCTGTCACTCTCCTGCAAACACTCCCCCCACCTGTCACTCTCCCGTAAACACTCCCCCCACCTGTCACTCTCCTGCAAACACTCCCCCCACCTGTCACTCTCCTGCAAACACTCCCCCAGTCTCCTGTAATGTCTCTCCTGTAAACACTCCCCCCACCTGTCACTCTCCTGCAAACACTCCCCCACCTGTCACTCTCCTGTAAACACTCCCCCCACCTGTCACTCTCCTGCAAACACTCCCCCCACCTGTCACTGTCCTGTAAACACTCCCCCCACCTGTCACTGTCCTGCAAACACTCCCCCCACCTGTCACTCTCCCGCAAATACTCCCCCCACCTGTCACTGTCCTGCAAACACTCCCCCCACCTGTCACTCTCCTGCAAACACTCCCCCCACCTGTCACTCTCCTGTAAACACTCCCCCCACCTGTCACTCTCCTGTAAACACTCCCCCCCCGTCACTCTCCTGTAAACACTCCCCCCACCTGTCACTCTCCCGCAAACACTCCCCCCACCTGTCACTCTCCTGTAAACACTCCCCCCGTCACTCTCCTGCAAACACTCCCCCCACCTGTCACTCTCCCGCAAATACTCCCCCCACCTGTCACTGTCCTGCAAACACTCCCCCCACCTGTCACTCTCCTGCAAACACTCCCCCCACCTGTCACTCTCCTGTAAACACTCCCCCACCTGTCACTCTCCTGCAAACACTCCCCCCGTCACTCTCCCGCAAACACTCCCCCACCTGTCACTCTCCTGTAAACACTCCCCCCACCTGTCACTCTCCTGCAAACACTCCCCCCACCTGTCACTCTCCCGCAAACACTCCCCCCACCTGTCACTCTCCCGTGAACACTCCCCCCACCTGTCACTCTCCTGTAAACACTCCCCCCACCTGTCACTCTCCCGTGAACACTCCCCCCACCTGTCACTCTCCTGTAAACACTCCCCCCACCTGTCACTCTCCCGCAAACACCCCCCACCTGTCACTCTCCTGTAAACACTCCCCCCACCTGTCACTCTCCCGTGAACACTCCCCCCACCTGTCACTCTCCTGTAAACACTCCCCCCACCTGTCACTCTCCTGTAAAACACTCCCCCCACCTGTCACTCTCCTGTAAACACTCCCCCCACCTGTCACTCTCCCGCAAACACTCCCCCCACCTGTCACTCTCCTGTAAACACTCCCCCCACCTGTCACTCTCCCGCAAACACTCCCCCCACCTGTCACTCTCCTGTAAACACTCCCCCCCGTCACTCTCCTGTAAACACTCCTCCAGTCTCCTGTAATGTCTCTCCTGTGAACACTCTCTCCACCGTCTGTCTCCTAGAAGGCGAAGCCCAAGTTCTACGTGCTGTCCATGTTCCCGTACCCCTCCGGCAAGCTGCACATGGGCCACGTCCGCGTCTACACGCTCAGCGACACCATCGCCCGGTTCCAGAGGATGAGAGGCATGCAGGTGAGTCTAGAGCTGCCCGGGACAGGACAGGACAGGACAGGGCAGGACAGGGAGGCAGCTGAAGTGAAGATGGGGAAACTGAGGAGGCCCGTGGGCATCGTTTCCATGATGCGCAGAGGTGGTGGCGACCGGACGACATAGACGTTGTAGATGGAGGAGGCGAGGAGGTGGAAACACACCCCCATGTTCTGAGGAGGAGGAAATGGGGGCAGTCGAGTGGGCCGTGCATGCTGTGTGTGCAGGTGGCGTGGGGTGTGGGGAAGAAACAGGTGTGTTAACCCCTCTGGCTCGCAGAAGGAGCACCCCATACATGGTAGCTGCAGGACGGCAAAGCGGGGGCCAGGACGGCTGGTGCCCCCTGTGCTCGACTTGCCGCCTCCAGCAAACGCTCGCTTGAAACACTGGAAAGCGATGTAGTGCGGCTCTGGTCTGGGAGCGTCCAGTCCACCGTCAGGGGCCGCTGTGCGTAGACGCGATGCTGGACCTCACGGCCCAGCGCCCGTCAGAGCAGAAGCATTCCCCTCCCCCTGCCCACAGACGAGGAGCAGGGCCCAGCACCCACTTCACGGGCAAGACCTCCGTGCAGACCCTGCCTGTCTTTAGGGGGCGAGGTCTCTGGAGGCTGAGCTCAGGTCTTACCACAAAGGCGCTTCCCCGAGCCGCGTGCCCATCCTCGGCCCACTTGTTTTGAGACAGCGTTTCACCAAGCCGGCCAGGCTGCTCTTGGACTCCGTGTGTGGCCAATGCCGACTTTGAACTTGGGATCCTGCTGCTGCAGCCCCGGAGCAGCTGGGAGGTTTGCGCCCTGGGTTCCACTCTTAAGGTCCACCCTGGGGACGAGGTCTTTAACACCCAGCTTTGGTGGGCACGGATCAGGGGTTGAGGCCCACCACGTGGTTATTCATGAGGGCAACGAGAGCTCCTGTACACACTTTTTATTGGGTGCTTTCTATATTCTTAGTGAACAAATATTTCTTTTATAATAAAAAATTAAAAATTTATAAGAAAAGTATTTGGGGAGTACGAACTATAGGGACACCCTTTTTGAGTATTTTTGCTGTGTTTATTAGAGGGAAGACAGAATAAATTGACTGTCTGAAATACAGTCTCTTCTTTGTCTTTCTTTTACGTTTTCCCTTTCTGACAATAGAACCCAGAACCTTGTGCATGCTGGCCACGTGCTTAGTCTGAGCCACATTCCTAGCCCTTCGTGTTCCGTGACTAACTTGGTTCTTCAATTGGATTTGTCTTTTTTAAAAGCCAAGTTAACTTATTTCACACAGCGCATGCACGCTGCTGTGAGGGAGCGTTTAGCTCTGTGGTGTCGGGTGTGGCAAAGCACACCAGCAGATGGGTAGGAGGAGGGAGTGCCGGGCGTGGGAATCTAGTTCTCTTGACTAGGACGAGAGGTTGACAGGAGATTCTCTGAGGAACTAGGACTCGCTGCCAGCCGAGACGATAAAACAGGCCAAGGGCAAGGCCAAGTTGGACAACATTGGCTTGACCATGTTCTATCACCCAGCTCAGTGGCTCTGCATAGTCCTTAGTGTCTCTGAACCCCACCAGCCTTATTTTAGCAATGAGCATGGATGGGGGGCGTGCAGCACAGTGGCAGAGTGCTTGCTTAGCGTGTCTAAAGGCCTGGACTTGATGTCCAGCAAAGAGAAAGGGAGAGAGAGAGAGAGAGACCTAGTCACAGGCTAGTGAGGTCGGATGAGCAGTGCTGTGTGCTGCGCGCCAGCAGGTCTGTGGCCCTTAGTAAGTGATAACTAGTGTCTGATTTGCTCTAGCATCTTCGGAAAGTGACTCAGCATCATCTGATCAAGGAATCCCCGTGGTCCTCCGCCTAAGTGATAACTAATGTCTGATTTGCTCTAGCATCTCCAGAAAGTGACTCAGCATCATCTGATCAAGGAATCCCCGTGGTCCTCCGCCTAAGTGATAACTAATGTCTGATTTGCTCTAGCATCTCCAGAAAGTGACTCAGCATCATCTGATCAAGGAATCCCCGTGGTCCTCCGCCTAAGTGATAACTAATGTCTGATTTGCTCTAGCATCTCCAGAAAGTGACTCAGCATCATCTGATCAAGGAATCCCCGTGGTCCTCCGCCGCAGGCGCAGCTGCCCTCCGCCGCTCACCGTGGCCGTGGTTCCTTGTGTACTGGCGGGTCTGGGCCTTGGATATGAAACGGCTTCTTGGTCTTGAGGGTCAAGTCCTGGTCCCTGTGGTGGCGCGGCTCCTAGGTGGGCAGGGGTCCCGCGAGCTCTCTGGAGAGGCTGAGGGGGTTGGGGAATGCTGATACCCCCCAGTTGTGGCTTGGTAAACGTGGCGAGCCCAGTGGGCAGGTGGCCTGGGTTCAAATACAGGTCATGTTCCAGAAGACACGATGTCTTCATCAGCCCACCCTGCCGCGGACCCCTGCAGACCAGGTGAATCGACCTGGAGCTGGGCTTTCTCCGAGCAGCTCTGAGGCCTGCCCGACCCCGAGGCCACCCACGAAAGCCCTTTACAAACTGCGTGGGCTTGACAGGCAGCACTGGGAGGTAGAGGCAGGAGGATCA
Source organism: Typhlomys cinereus (assembly GCA_023101885.1). Taxonomy (NCBI): domain Eukaryota; kingdom Metazoa; phylum Chordata; class Mammalia; order Rodentia; family Platacanthomyidae; genus Typhlomys; species Typhlomys cinereus. The sequence continues at coordinate 1,135,865 of JALPQD010000097.1, forward strand.
GGAAGGAAGTCTGGGCCACAGCGTGGTCGAAGATGAGCCGGGCTGCAGGGGCTTGTCTCAAAACACCAAGATGAAGCGATACAACTTCAGGTTGCACTCAGTCGTTAAGGTTGCCTAGGGGCCATTGGAAGCCGGAAATGAATTCTTCCTGCAGTCAGCGAGGTTCTGCTGCCAGTCGCTTCTCCGGAAACTCAAGGGTGCGTCGTGACACGCGCAGAGCTCCACTCCACGTGGTGATGTGTGTTTTCATGCCTGTGTGCACGGATGGTGGGCAAATAACCCCCCCAGCTGGTCTCCCCAGCTCCTGCTGGCCCAGCGGCATCCTCGCCCGGTCTGCAGAGCTGGGTTGGCCTCGGTCTCGGGCAGGAAGCCTGCAGCCTCGTCCCCTCGGAGGAAGCCGGGCTCCCGCCTGGCAGCCGCAAGCGAGCCATGCAGATGTTTTCCCCCGTGTTGGGTTCTCGTTCGCAGCCAGTGTTGTCAAGTGACTGCGTGCGGGACATGGTGTTTAGTTTAGGTTTTCATTCCATGGTGTCTCGAGGTGACGGTGGATTCCAGGGTAGTCTTTGTCGTCCAGAGGAGGTGGTGGATTCCAGGCTGGTCTCCTCAGGTGCGATTCAAACAGGAGGTTTTGCGAGTCCAGCACTCCGTTGGAAAGCAGCTAATTAGGCTGCCTGTTGCGCCCTCCCCACTTCATAGAACAATGCATCTTGGGCTGCCCTTGGTTCTTCTTACTCTAAAGCAGCCGCTTGGTTTCTGGGTCCAATCTGGAATCGTGGCTTATTACACTGGCTAAACAAAATTGAATATTGTGTTACTCACTTCTTGGAAGTAGTGCTGGACCCGCTCCACTCTGGAAATCGTTCTTGAGAAGCAGTAACCATAGTGCGCTTTCTGCAGCGAACTGGTTTTCACTGTAAAGCTTCTTTATTGTGGAAGGAGAGAAACTAGCTTCACCCTTTTTTTGGAACGCAGGGCATCAACTTCCTTGGCCTACTTCCTGTCCATTCTTCAGACTCTTAACTCGATTTACCCTTGCTGCCTGTGAGCTTTGATTGTTCCTTGTCCTCCTAAGGTGTTTTAGAATTCCATCTAAAATTCCACATTGCTTTAGAAGAAAAGAAGAGAGGGAAAGAGGGAGGAAGGAAGGAGGGAAAGAAGGAAGAGAGGAAGGAAGGAGGGAGCGAGGGAGGAAAGGAAGGAAGGAAGGAAGGAAGGAAGGAAGGAAGGAAGGAAGGAAGGAAAGGGAGGAAGGAAGAAAGGAAAGGGAGGAAGGAAGGGAGGGAGGAGGGGAGGAAGAGAGAAGGGAGGAAGGATAGATAGATAGTACTTTGACTCCCCCATCCCTCCTTCCAGGCTGGACCCAGCATTTTCCAGGGTGTATCTGCAGAGCTGTGTCTGGATTTGGACACACACACACACACACACACACACACACACACACACCCACACACCCACACCCACACACACACACCTGTGTGAGAGATAAAACTCCGGGTCTTGTGCAGGTTGGGCTAGTGCTCTACCGTTGAGCTGCTTTGCTGAGTCTTCTGCCTGAGCCTTGGCCAGCCCTGAGACCCTGCGCTTAGCCTGGAGGACGCCACACCACACGCAGCCAAGCCCACCTGGCCGCTGCTCTGGGCTGCCGGCACGGCTCTGGCACGCACACCTCCACCATCCAGTCCTGTCCCGCGAGCAGCCAGCTCCACCTCTCTTTAGAGGCCTCGCATCTGCGCGTCCAGCGCAGCCCCGTCCTGCCTGGCTGCCAGCTGCGGCCCTGCTTGTTGTGCGGGTTGCACTTCGCAAGCTCTGGGGTCAGCTGGCTCAATTTTTTTTTTTTTGTTTTGTTTTGTTTTAATGTGGGACCTGGGATCCGAACTCAGAACCTTCTGCTTGTGAGACAGAGTCACAACCCCTGAGCCATCTCTCCAGGCCCCCAGCTGGCTCAATTTTAACTGTCATCTATTTCTGGTTGCTTACGGAGCACGGGCACCTTGGCAGTGGCTGCATCTGAAGGAAATGTCTGCCTCCCTCTCGTGTTCAGGGGGGGCCTCCACGCGCCTTCTTGGCTCTGGGCCGAGAGGAAGGGAGCCAGGAGCTGCCTGCTGTGCCCGCCCCAGCAGCCTGGCCGAGCCGACCCCTCTTGCTGTAGCTGCATGTGGAGAAAGAGCGCGCCCACCCCGCCCATCAGCCCGGCACTGGTGCTCCCTGGTCTGTAGGCCCGGGGTGGTGGTGGCTTCTGGCTCACCCTGAAGACTTAGGGCGCTTGCTGTAAGAGTAGATGGAGGATTTTAGTGTGTGCATTTCCAAGTTGAGCAACTGGGACTTTTCAACTTGGTTTCTGAATATTTTTACATTTATTATTTTAAATTACCATTTTTATCTTCTGCTACCTTCTGCGATATCACATTCCCATTGTTCTCAGTTGACATGATGGATATATTAAAGTCTATCTTCAGTAGATATAAAAACATCAAGTACCTGGAAAAACGTTCTGGAGCCGTCTTCTCTAAGAGGTTAGCTTGGGAAACAGAGTGCTCGGGTAGTCTGATTTATTATCTTTCTTTTATAACACGGGGCTTGCTGTGCTGCCCAGGCTGGCCCCTAACTCTGTCCTCTTTCTTCAGTCCCCCTAGTAGCTCGGGTTACAGTTGTGGACTCCCATGTCTGGCCCAGACCTAGCACATAAATTCAGATGCAAATTCTTCTTTAGGGCAGATAGCAGTTAGCACATGTTAGCTGTAGGCACAGCTGCTTCAACTACAAAAGGGCTAAAACACTATAGTGAGGCTGGAGAGATGGCTCAGGGGTTAAGACTGTCTCGAAAGCAGAAGGTCCTGAGTTTGGATCCCAGGTCCCATGTAAAAATGCCAGGCGGAAATGGCACTGGCCTGTACTTCCGGCCCTGGTGGGCGGAGCCTGGGAAATCCCAGAGCAAAGCAAGGAGGAGGTAGAAGCGATCTAGGAGGATTCCCGAAGTCACCCTTGGGCCTCCACGGGGACACAGTGCACACATGTGCGCGCACACTTAAGTAAAATATTTTTAAAAACACGCTATAGTGATAGAAAAAAGGTAAGGAGAGTCTGGATTATTTTGGCATGGAGAAACGGAAGATGAGAAGCTCCAGCAGTCTTTTCTTTTGCAGTTACGCAGAGACCACATATGCCAAGCATGCAGTGCCAAATGTGCGGTACCAAGTGTGCCTCGCCAAACATGAAGTCTACCGCCCAGCTTAGAAGCAACGTCGTAGACCTAGGATGAAGTCCCTCCCTCCTCCCTCCTTCTCTCCCTCCTCCCTCCTTCCCTCCCTCCTCCCTCCTTCCCTCCCTCCTCCCTCCTTCCCTCCCTCCTCCCTCCTTCCCTCCCTCCTTCCCTCCCTCCTCCCGTCCTTCCTCCCTCCTCCCTCCTTTCCCTCCCTCCTCCCTCCTTCCCTCCCTCCTCCCTCCTTCCCTGCCCTCCTCCCTCCTTCCTCCCTCCTCCCCTCCTTCCCTCCTCCCTCCGTCTCTCCCTCCTCCCTCCTTCTCTCCCTCCTCCCTCCTCTCCCTCCTCTCCCTCTTTCCTCCTTCCTCCTTCCCTCCTTCTCTCTTCCTCTCCTCCTTCCTTCCTCCCTCCCTCCCTCCCTCCTTCTCTCCTCCTCCTCCCTCCCTCCTCCCTCCCTCTCTTTCTTCCTCCCCCTCTTTCCCTCCCTCCCTTCCTCCTTCCCTCCCTCCCTTCCTCCCTCCCTCCTTCCTCCCTCTCCTCCCTCTTCCTTCCCTCCCTCCCTCCCTCTCTCCTTCCCTTCCTTTCTCTCCCTTCCTCCCTGCCTCCCTCCTCCCTTCTCCCTCCCTCCCTCCCTCCCTCTCCTCTCTCTCTCTCTCTCTCTCTCCTCTCTCTCTCTCTCTCTTTCTCTCTCTCTCCCTCTCTCTTTCTCTCTCTCTCCATAGCTCCGGCTGGTAATCATCCTGCCTCAACTTCCTGAGCCCTGGGATTGCAGGAAGCTGCACTGGGTGGCTTGGGTAGCCCATCTGAAGTGTTAGGAGCCCAAGACAGGAACTGGCCTGACAGGAAAGATAGACAAGACAGCCGAGTGGGGTGCAGTTGCTGCCTGAGGAGGCTCTCAGTTCGCCGCCTGCTGCTGGAAGGTGGGAGTGCAGCATCCAGGGTCAGAGGGGCTCTCATGCTCCCCAGGGCCTGGGAACAAGCTGGGGCGACCCTTGCATCTAGTGGCCCGGCTGGCGGTGGGGGGGACCGTCGCTGCGTGGCAGGAAACCTTCCCGCGCTCTTCTCCCTCTGGAAGAGACGTTTGGGTTTGTTAAATGCTGCTTAGAATCTGAAAGATTAAGACACTTTAAACCGTTTCTAGCTTTACGTTCATGGCTTGGATAATATTGAGCTAAGAATATCTTCTCATGTTAATTCCATCTGAAAACCAAACAGAAGTGAGAGAGCGTGCGTGAGTCCAGACCGGCTTCTCAGCAGTCTCTGTACCGGCTTTACTTAAAAATCCAGACAGCACCTAACAGCATTAACAAGAGAATCCCAAGTTGCTGACAAGGACTGTGGTGGTGGCCAAGTCCGCTTCCTGCAGACCTGTTACATGACAGCAGAGAGAAAGAGAGAGAGAGAGAGAGCTTAGAAGTGCACATGGGAAGAGAGAGAGAGAGAACCAGAGAGCTCAGAAGTGCACATGGGAAGAGAGAGAGAGAGAACCAGAGAGCTCAGATGTGCACATGGGAGAATGTGTCGTCATGAATCGACATATTTTAATGAGACTCCAGGCTTCAGGGACTGGAACTGCTCAGCCCAGCTTCGGCAGAAACAAAGACCTGTTTATTTGTGCGGATCCTGGTGTGACTCACAGGACCCAGGAAATCTGTAGGACCCCCCCCATTAGGACCTGACTCTTCAGCTCTTCCCTGCTTTCTGAGACCACTCGGTGATGTGGGTGCTGGAGTCTTGTGGTCTGTCAGCCTACCTGCCCAGCAGAGCCCAGGGGAGGTCCAGACCCACTCGCCCTCCTTACTGGAGGGACAGGTTTTGAATATTTTACTTATTTATGAGAAAGATAATGAGAATGCATATCCTTGCCATGGCCTGTAGGTGGAATTAAGACCCGTACACAAGCTCGCGTATTTCGCAGAGAGCCTAAGGTATGACGTTAAATAGAAAGGGACAAATAGTGTGTGTAACAGGTTCTTGTTCCCATGTATGTGCCCGAGGGAGAAGCTGCAGGGTGCCATGGCTGGGTGCTGCCCCCAGGAGCGGCTGGGAACTGACTGGCCCCGAGGGTCAGGTGACCTCACTTGTTGGTCAGCAAAGGAAAAGAAACCTGTGTCGTCGACCCCAGGGGCTGTGAGTCAGGAATGAAGGGCAGGTGCCCTGCCCCATACCATGTCCCCGCCCTTGTGCTTAATATTAGTGCAGGTGGACCCCCGTGGCTTAATATTAGTGCAGGTGGACCCCCGTGGCTGGCACCACCGCAGTGAACAGCACAGCCCCCCGGAAGTTCTAGCACGAGACAGCATTCTGGAAGCCTGTGCTTTTTGCATGCACATGTTTTTGGGGGCGAAAGTAGCGTGGTTTCAGGAAAGCAATTTGGGTTCCTGCGGCACAGACACGCGTGCGGCAGGCGCGCAGCTGCCGGCCCAGCCCTCGAGACTAGAGCAGGAGGGTCCAAGGTGGAGACCAGCCGGGCTGCATACTAGCAAAGCCCCCTTGATATCAGCCAGTCTCGGGCAAGATCTAGGTCTGGTGCCCAGAACAAAGAATTAGATACGTAGATAGCAGCGGCAAGCCGGAGACTCCGAGGGTCCTCCAGCCAGGGCGAAAGGAAAAGCCCAGCGGCTTCTTCAGAAGAAAAACACTGGCCTGTACCCACGCGTGTGGCCTTTCCCATCATGCTCTGCTCCATGGGGTCCACGGAGCTTCTCGTAAGCGTCTTGACTCTCCGCGCAAGGCCTGTGTGTCTGGTAGTAGACTAGTCCGCCGTGCTCGTGCCTGCGGCGGCCTGCGTGTGCCCGGCCTCTTCGCCAGCTCTCGCACGCGTAAGTCCGAGTAAGCTTCCCAGGCCTCACTCTCCACCCTGCTCCTTGCCAAAGAGAAGAAAGAAGAAAGCAAAAGCATGAAAGTGCACCCGGCGGCGTCAGCCAAGGAAGCGGCTGCTCTTGGTGCTTTGGGTGGAGCGTCCAAACTCTCCCACGCCAGAAGCTGCCAGCTGGCTCTGGCGTGACCCAGTCACAGGGGGTTGCGGGCTGGGAGGAAGGACACTGGCTTTGGCCCGAGCGTGCCCACGTACGTCGTGGTACTGGCCACAGCTGGTGTCTGGCCACAGGACCCATTGCCTTCCGTCTCTCAGACAAACCAGGAAACGAAGATAATTTTTTTCCAGTCTAGGCTTGGGAAGACTTAGGGTACACAGAGGTGGTCCTCATTTTCAAAAGGGAGTATAACAGGTGTTGATGGGACAGTAGGTAGAAGACTCTAGCACTGGCGCTTGGAGAAGGTCTTCACTCTTCGGTAGATAAGCTTTTCCAAGATTTGCAGGGCCGAGACTGATTCCTCTCTGAGTCTGTCTTTAGGCTGCACTCCTAGTCTCTGGAAACTAGGTCCCTGTTAGCACTGATTCTGCAAGGAGGAAGGAACCCCTAGGAATGTCCCCCTGAAACTGAGAGCACAAGACAGATTGTCACCAAGCAGGAGGGAGGCATCGTGTGTTGTGTATTGTGTATCTGTATCAAAGCCCAGTTTCTTCACAAATTCATCTTTATGTTCTCATTGCGATTTTTGCTTTGTTCTGTCGCCCAGGTCATCAACCCCATGGGGTGGGACGCCTTTGGACTGCCTGCCGAAAATGCTGCTATAGAGAGGAACTTGCATCCTGAGAGCTGGACGCAGAGGTAGGTATTTAAAGCCAACCAAGGCATTTGAAACTTCATGCATTCGTTTACTCGGTGTATGTGTGCGCATGTGTGCATGTGCAGGCGTGCATGCGTGTGTGTGTGTCACAGGGCACCGTGAGGACCAAGGGTGACTTCAGGGATTATCCTGGGTTGTTCTACTTCCTTTTTGCTTTGTTCTGGGATTTCTCAGGCTCTGCCTACCGGAGCCAGAAGTACAGGCCGTTGCTGGTTCAGCCTGGCGTTTTTATGTGGGACCTGGGATCTGAACTTAGGACCGTCTGCTTGTGAGGCAGAGTCTTGATCCCTGAGTCATCTCTCCAGCCCAAGCATTTGTATATAAAAACCTAAATAATAACAACAAAACAATTTAATTATTTAAAAGAAAACAGGAAAGCTGTCCTTTAGCCTGTGCAGGAAAGATCCAGTGGAAGCAGAGACCTGTGGTCTGCTGAGAGGTGAACAGGACTGTGCTTGGCACTGGTCTTCAGTGTGCCCTACGCCCACCTGTGAAGTGCTGTTCAGAGGCCATCTGGATGCTTAGGAAGAGGATCAGGGTGAGAGAATCGCATCTGTTGTCTTTTTGGCCCGCGTCAGCCACAGGCGACTTCTTGCTATTCGTTCATTCATGCCCAGAGACCTCAGCATGGATGACCGAGCGCGCCCGGCCTCCGAGCCTGCTCCCCTGGAGGGTCCGGCCCTTCCTCGGCTCCCCCCAGATGCAGAGTGTGAGGCCATCCTGGGTCGGCTCAGTGCTGTCACCCCTTCTTGCTCCACTGCACTATTCACATGCCTAGCCCCAAATTTCAGCTTAATTATAATTAATTCTAGTTAATGGAGTGATGAGAACAGAGGCGGTGGTCTGTGAGTACCGTGGTCAACCACCACCGTCAGCTTCCAGCAAGAAGGAACAGTGAGTGACCTGCTCGTCCAGAGAGACTCACATTCGCTAGTGTACTTCTCTTAGTGGCTAATATTGGGGGCAGGTTTTAGGATTGGGATGTTGATTGACAGAGCAGTGTGCATTTCTTTGGATTCCTGCAGTCTGTGCAGTAAGGATATGCACACATACACAAGGGTAGCACTTGGACCAACCCAAGACTTGTACATGCCAGGTAAGAGCTGCTTCCACAGAGCTCGACCCCAGTGGATGCTAAGATTTTTGCCTTCAGTCACTTCAAAACATGCGCTTGTTGGCTTGACGCTGTAGAACACAGATCTGTGGGATCTGAAGAGCTGCTCAGAGTGCGCAGGAGAAGAGGAAGCCCGTGCCCAGACCAAGGTGGCTGCTCGTGGATGTGGGTTCTGCTGGCGAGGTCTCACCCCCCGAGTCTCAGGTTAAAGCGGCATCTCAGGCGTCCCGCGGAGCCGTGGAGCTAGACTCCCACTTTCTCTCCAGGGTCTGAATGCGGCTCACCGCGGCCTTGCCCCTGGCCTTGGCGCTCTCGTCACCTTCGCTTCCCTTTGTCCGCAGCAACATCAAGCGCATGAGGAAGCAGCTGGACCGCCTGGGCCTGGGCTTCAGCTGGGACAGGGTGAGTGGGCCCTGGGGGTGCCGGGGACGGGAGAGGAGCGGCACGCCACCAGCACAAAGGATTTGGGTGCATGATTTGCCTGCCGATGGGTAATTTTCTGTGGAATGAAGCTGAGAGTTAATCACTCTTAGCGGCCAGCAGCAGAGCCTTGCAAAGCGGGGATTTCCAGCTCTCAGCAGTAGTTTAAAAGGATTATTGGAATCCACGTGAAAGTGATTACATATCAACCCACTGGTCCTTCGGTAACGAGGGGTTGATGGGCCATTTATTTACATTTGCTCTGAGTTTGGAATCTAGGCCCATCCAGCCCATCCAGCCCATCCAGCCCATCCAGCGGTGGATGTGTCTGTCAGTCTTTCCGATGAGGCTCAGACCCCCAAGCCTGAAGACTAGCAGCTGGGTAAGAGGGTTTGCTGCGTGCCCCTCCGAGAAGGGCCCCCTCTGTACCTCGATCTCTCTTAGCGCCCCAGACACTGCACACACTGGGGTTCTGCTGCTTGTCCTGCTTATTTCTCTGAGCATGAGGAGCCCTGAGAAAGTCAGGCGCACGGCCTGTCCTCCCTCACGGGCTCTTACGTGATCGAAGTGTAGTGAGTGCAGTGGGACGCGGCCGAAGGCTGGCGCATTTGAACAGGCATTGGTGCCGTCTTAGCTTCTGTAGGCAGAGCATGGACCGAGTCTCGCTCTGGTTGCAGACCAGTACCCTTTACATCCCTGACTTGTGAGTGCCAAGCTTATGTTTGGGCAGAGACACGAAGTCCTGATGCCTGAGTCAAGTTGCCCTGAGAGGCCAGCATGGAGGAGAGAGTTAAATGTGACTTGAAGGGTGTTGCTTTGTCTGGGCATGGGGCTGCACTGTAGTCCCAGAGAAGGGGAGAGGTAGTGTGTTGCTCTCTTCTCTCCTGCACACGTCGTGCGTGCAAGCAATGCGGATGCCTGAGGTCAATGATGGCGTCTTTCTTGAGCTCTTCCACTCTGTTCTTTGGAGTCAGGGTCTGTCCGTGAAACCCAGAACTTGCTCACATAGTTCGTCTGACTAGCCGGCTCGCTCCAGGAATCCAGTGGGACAACACCGACTTTCAGGTGGATTCTGGGATCCGACTCGGAATCAAAGACTTGAGCATTTCCCCAACGCTAGTGAGACTATGGAAACAAAAATTGAGACGTTCTTTTTGTTCTGTTTTGTTTTTCCGTATACATTGGGGATTTTTGTTTTCTTTAGAGATTTGAAAAATAATTCTGTCTGGTACTTTGGTAATATACCTTTTACATTGTGTTTCTTTTTTTAATGTGTTCAGTGTCGACACAGAAATAAAATGGCCTTTTTTAGCCCTTTGTTAAACAGTGAAGGTAGCAATTGTTCACTTTTTCCTAAACCCGTTTTCATGGTTGGTTTTTTTTTCTGTTTTGCATCTTGAAACGTTTTATAATCATATTCATGGCAGTTACTTAAACTTGGAGTTTTTTTTTCCTTTGGCTTTTGTACATTGAACACTCTTGTGACTAAACCTGGGGTGCCTGTGAGCTCAGCTGTGAGAACCATTGATTACTCTAGTAGACCTTCATCCGTTCATTATCTATAGGCCTTCATCCGTTCATTATCTATAGGCCTTCATCCGTTCATTATCTATAGGCCTTCATCCCTTCATTATCTATAGACCTTCATCCCTTCATTATCTATAGACCTTCATCCCTTCATTATCTATAGACCTTCATCCGTTCATTATCTATAGACCTTCATCCGTTCATTATCTATAGACCTTCATCCGTTCATTATCTATAGACCTTCATCCGTTCATTATCTATAGACCTTCATCTCTTCATTATCTATAGACCTTCATCTCTTCATTATCTATAGACCTTCATCTGTTCATTATCTATAGACCTTCATCTCTTTATTATCTACACATCTTCATGTGTTCATTATCTAGTAGACCTTCATCTCTTCATTATCTAGTAGATCTTTATCTCTTCATTGTCTAATAGACCTTCATCTGTTTATTATCTATAGACCTTCATCTGTTTGTTATCTATAGACCTTCTTCTGTTTATTATCTATAGATCTTCATCTGTTCATTGTCTAGTAGACCTTCATCTTGTGATTGTCTAGTAGACCTTCATCTGTTCATTATCTAGTAGACCTTCATCTGTTCATTGTCTAGTAGACCTTCATCTGTTCATTGTCTAGTAGACCTTCATCTGTTCATTATCAGTAGACCTTCATTTTTTTATTATTTTTAAGGAAGTACTTTTAGGCTCCGAGGAGGTCAGTAGAATAGTGCAGAGGTCATTTCCAGTGATGTCATCCAGACCGAAGCGATGAAACAGCACACTACTGTTAGGTGAGTGCAGCTCTTTGGAGCCCCCGTGCCACATGCAGTCACCATGGATGTGTGCAAACACCCAATTGTCTGTCTGCTGAAGATGCGGAGGGGCAGCAGGACAGTCTCTAACCTCTACGCTCCTTGTGCGTGGTCGTGTGCTTGTTGAACGGGGTGTGTTTGGTTCACAGCTTCAGAAGGCTACGTGGTGGTGGACTGCTCTGCGTTTCTGGGCTGCGCCAAGGCAAAGCATCATGGCGGGTGGGCGTGGGCGAGCAGAGCTGCCCCTGGCAGACAGAGCAGGGTGGTCTCGCTGTGCTTTTCTGTGCGCTCTGGCCTCGTCACATTGTCATCAGCATGTCCTCAGTTGACCCTGTGGCTCTAATTTTGACCGATGCTTATTCTGAATGCTGCCCTGCCCCTGGGGGACAAGGCGCTGTTTGTGGCGCATGTCCAGGATCTCTTCAGGAACGCTGAGCTCTCCGTCCCCTCGGGTCGCGGCTCCACCACATCCTCCCACCATCCTTCCACCACGTGCTTTGCTCACCAGAGGCCGGTCTAGAAGAACTTGCCATGTTTATGCAAAACCAGTATGTATTTAGTATGCACAGTAATTTGTTGTCATATATTTAGATTATTATTGTCGTTAATTCATTTAGCACATTTTTTCTTCTTAGACATTTTTATTTATTTACTTTTGGGCGCATGTGCGTGCATGTGTGTGTGTGTGTGTGTGTGTGTATCAGAGGGTACTACATGTCCCTGTGGAGGACCAAGGGTGACTTCAGGAATTATCCCTACTTGCTTCTACCTCCTTGTTGCTTTGCTCTGGGATTTTCCATGTTCCACCTATGAGGCCTGAAGTGCAGGCCACCACCATTCCCATCTGGTGCTTTTACATGGGACTTAGGATCCAAACTCAGTTTTTCTGCCTGTGAGACAGTCTTAAGCCCTGAGCCATTTCTCCAACCCCCAACTTTTCTTCTTAAGAAAAGAAATGCTTTAAGTTGGCTGGACGCTTTTTATTATTTTGTTGATGTGTTCTTTTTTTTTTTTTTAACTTTTTTCCGCATGTGCCACATGTCTGCAGGGGTTGATGTTTTCCTGTCACACGGGTTCCAGGGATGGGGCTCACATCATCGGGCTTAGTCAGAAATGCCTTTACCTTCCCAGCCATCTCTCTAGCCCACTTCTCATCTTCATAGACTCTGTTCATAAAGTTTCTGGGTGCAAGAAGATGCTCTGGACATCCTCAGTCCCATCTGCAAAAATTCCTTGGCATTTCTGGAATGTCAAGGTCACCTGTTAAGTCATCTTTACAGTCCATGGATCAATTTAATGGGGGTTATGGAAATTTAGATGCAACAAGCACTTTTTTATTAAAGCGTGCCAATCTGGACATGCAGGGCAGCCAGGAGGAGGTAGAAGAGTAGTTATTTAACTGACAAGACCAGGGTGTGTTCCTTGCAAGCAGAGTCCCAAGTCTCTTCAAAACAAGGCAACCAGCATATGGCTAGGTGACAACATTTAGCGTATCCTGCCCAGACAGGAGACCACTGTAGCTGCGGCTCACAGTCGTCTTCCCACCACCACCAGGTGAGAAGCCCAGGGGACCGCCCAGCCCCTGAGCCTGTTCTTGTCCCCCTTACAGAGAAAGCATAGTCCTCTGGATTGCAAAGCAACATTCATTCCTGGAATTCACGCGTTTCTCGTGTGCCGATGCCGCTCCAGCACAGCACACGCGTGCTTCGCTTCTCGGCGAGTGTTGGCATCCGGCTGAAGGGGGGCGAGAAACCTGGGTGGTCAGTGTTGCCCACACGAGACCTAGGAGGCGGGGCTCAGGCGGGCATGCCTCTGAGGAATTGCCTTGATTATGTTAATTGATGTAAAAAGACCCAACCTAAAAGTGGTGGCACCATCCTTTGGGCTTGAGGCCGTGCGGGCATTCTACACAGGGTTCAGTCCTAACGTGGTGGTCCTAAACTGGCCGCGGGATGGTATGTCGAGGCGTCGGACCTCCGACCTCCTCCACGTATACGATGGTAAACGTGAACTGAGCCGTGCGAGCCTGCACTTGCTGACGTGTTCTATCCACCCTCTGCTTTCTCCTCGTGACGTGGATGGGATGTGACTAGCTGCTCTAATTCCTGCAGCTGGGACTTCTTCCCAGGCTGTACCTGGGATGTGACCCTTTCTCCCAAGTTAGGTGAGGTGTTTTGTGGTAGCAGCGTGTGATGAACCACAATGACACTGAAAGCCGGATGGTGGCCGAGCATCCGCTGAGGAGAGAGGAGGGCGGAAGCAGTTTCAGTCTGGGGGTCAGCGTAGGGGAGGGTGGGTGGCACAGAGCCCTTGCTTTCTGGAATAATCAGGTGTTCTGAGAAGGTGTGTTTTGCACTTGTTCCTGTAACAAGTACCTGAGGTTTATTTTAGCTCACCACCTCGAAGATCCCAGTCGTGTTGACCGGACTCCTCCATCATGACCAGGAGTATGTAGCAGAGAAAATTGTTGACTTTGGAGCCAGGAGTGGAGGGAGAGAAGGAAGAGCAGGAGAGCGGAGCCCTGTAATCTCCTCAGGGCAAACCCCACTTGGCCTCTTGCCCTGGAGGCCCAGAACCAGCCACACCAGTGCCAAGCGGGGAGTGAGCACATGGGCTCTAGGGGCTGGGCGGCATTCTTTGTAGGGTTCAGTTCTAACCTGATGGCCCCGGACTGGCTGAGGGATGGTGGGTGCGTTGTGGCAGTCGGTTCTCTGACCTCCTTCCCCACCTTCTGCTCAGCCTTGCGGTATCTGAGGCTGCTCTGAACCCGGTCTTGAGCTCTGGGGAAGCTCTTGGTTGTTCCTTCAAGAGCAGACAAATGACAGAAGGAAGAGAGAGTCCAAGCAAGGTAAGATTGGGAGTCACAGCTGGAGTCAGCCAGAGAAGAGTGTTGATGTTCCTTTGTGCTGCTTTGCGAACAGTCTCCGAACATCCATTCTACAGCGGTGACCAAAATTAGAACAGCAAAGAGGAATGTTCTAGGCCCAGCATGACGACCTCCGAATTAGCTCAGCATTTTTTTGTTCCTAGAGTCGTTAGCCAGAGGTGACTCCTGGTTTCTCTGCTACGTGGATCACACGTTTTTACTTGCACTTGTTTTCATTGTTTTATAAATTTCAGTATCTTTTTTCCTTTCTGTGTTGAGTATTCTGTATGCGTTTGGCCCCAGCAACAGGGGAGACCGCTTTGCCCATCTTGAGGCTGGGCAAACACAGGAAGGACTGCTCTCCCCCGGGCCGATGTCCGAAACAAACCCAGACCTGTGACCGCAGGTTCTTCCCTCAGGCCACGTGCCAGAGACCCTGAGGTGCAGCTGGCTGCAGAGCTGCTGAGGGAGAACCAGGGGCAGCAGAGCCTCCCACAGACCTTTGGTGACTGATGGATTTTGTCCGTCTGCATTTTACAGCCTGAGTAAGGCTGGGCCGCCATTGAAAACACTGGTGGTACCTTACTGTAATTCGCATAGTGAGGGCACCACGGACGCCTTACAGCCAGCACATATTAGGGCGGCCACTGAGGGCATCATGGATGCCTTACAGCCAGTACATAGTAGGGCGGCCACCGAGGGCACCATGGATGCCTCGTGGCTAGCACACAGTAGGGTGGCTGCCGAGGGCACCATCAGTGCTCTGCATAAGGCCAAGTGGCATTAAGGGCTTCGTGGCATTCCGTGTGCGGCTGAAACAGGAGGCTCCCATCTGCCTGGCTGGCCCACTTGTAACTACAGCTCCACTGTCATGTGTAAAGCAGTCCACATGTCTTCGTGTAGCAGCCCACATGCTTTTTCGACGGTGGTGGGACTTCTGCAGGCCGTGGGCTCGCTCTCTTTAGCACTTCTGCAGGCCGTGGGCTCGCTCTCTTTAGCACTTCTGCAGGCCGTGGGCTCGCTCTCTTTAGACTTCTGCAGGCCGTGGGCTCGCTCTCTTTAGACTTCTGCAGGCCGTGGGCTCGCTACTCTTTAGACTGCTGCAGGCCGTGGGCTCGCTCTCTTTAGCACTTCTGCACGCGTGGGCTCGCTCTCTTTAGACTTCTGCAGGCCGGGGGCTCGCTCTCTTTAGACTTCTGCAGGCCGTGGCTCGCTCTCTTTAGACTTCTGCAGGCCGTGGCTCGCTCTCTTTAGCACTTCTGCAGGCCGTGGGCTCGCTCTCGTTAGACTTCTGCAGGCCGTGGGCTCCTCTCTTTAGACTTCTGCATGCCGTGGGCTTCGCTCTCTTTAGACTTCTGCAGGCCGTGGGCTCGCTCTCTTTAGACTTCTGCATGCCGTGGGCTCGCTCTCTTTAGACTTCTGCAGCCGTGGGCTCGCTCTCTTAGACTTCTGCAGGCCGTGGGCTCGCTCTCTTTAGACTTCTGCAGGCCGTGGGCTCGCTCTCTTTAGACTTCTGCAGGCCGTGGGCTCGCTCTCTTTAGACTTCTGCAGGCCGTGGGCTCGCTCTCTTTACTTGCCGCTCTTAGACTTGTGCAGGCCGTGGGCTCGCTCTCTTTAGACTTGTGCAGGCCGTGGGCTCGCTCTCTTTAGACTTCTGCAGGCCGTGGGCTCGCTCTCTTTAGACTTCTGCAGGCCGTGGGCTCGCTCTCTTTAGACTTCTGCAGGCCGTGGGCTCGCTCTCTTTAGACTTCTGCAGGCCGTGGGCTCGCTCTCTTTAGACTTCTGCAGGCCGTGGGCTCGCTCTCTTTAGACTTCTGCAGGCCGTGGGCTCGCTCTCTTTAGACTTCTGCAGGCCGTGGGCTCGCTCTCTTTAGACTTCTGCAGGCCGTGGGCTCGCTCTCTTTAGACTTCTGCAGGCCGTGGGCTCGCTCTCTTTAGACTTCTGCAGGCCGTGGGCTCGCTCTCTTTAGACTTCTGCAGGCCGTGGGCTCGCTCTCTTTAGCACTTCTGCAGGCCGTGGGCTCGCTCTCTTTAGACTTCTGCAGGCCGTGGGCTCGCTCTCTTTAGACTTCTGCAGGCCGTGGGCTCGCTCTCTTTAGACTTCTGCAGGCCGTGGGCTCGCTCTCTTTAGACTTGTGCAGGCCGTGGGCTCGCTCTCTTTAGACTTCTGCAGGCCGTGGGCTCGCTCTCTTTAGACTGCTGCAGGCCGTGGGCTCGCTCTCTTTAGACTTCTGCAGGCCGTGGGCTCGCTCTCTTTAGCACTTCTGCAGGCCGTGGGCTCGCTCTCGTTAGACTTCTGCAGGCCGTGGGCTCGCTCTCTTTAGACTTCTGCAGGCCGTGGGCTCGCTCTCTTTAGACTTCTGCAGGCCGTGGGCTCGCTCTCTTTAGACTTCTGCAGGCCGTGGGCTCGCTCTCTTTAGACTTCTGCAGGCCGTGGGCTCGCTCTCTTTAGACTTCTGCAGGCCGTGGGCTCGCTCTCTTTAGACTGCTGCAGGCCGTGGGCTCGCTCTCTTTAGACTTCTGCAGGCCATGGGCTCGCTCTCTTTAGACTTCTGCATGCCGTGGGCTCGCTCTCGTTAGACTTCTGCAGGCCGTGGGCTCGCTCTCTTTAGACTGCTGCAGGCCGTGGGCTCGCTCTCTTTAGACTGCTGCAGGCCGTGGGCTCGCTCTCTTTAGACTTCTGCAGGCCGTGGGCTCGCTCTCTTTAGACTTCTGCAGGCCGTGGGCTCGCTCTCTTTAGACTTGTGCAGGCCGTGGGCTCGCTCTCTTTAGACTTCTGCAGGCCGTGGGCTCGCTCTCGTTAGACTGCTGCAGGCCGTGGGCTCGCTCTCTTTAGACTGCTGCAGGCTGTGGGCTCGCTCTCTTTAGACTGCTGCAGGCCGTGGGCTCGGTCTCTTTAGACTTCTGCAGGCCGTGGGCTCGCTCTCTTTAGCACTTCTGCAGGCCGTGGGCTCGCTCTCTTTAGACTTCTGCAGGCCGTGGGCTCGCTCTCTTTAGACTTCTGCAGGCCGTGGGCTCGCTCTCTTTAGACTTCTGCAGGCCGTGGGCTCGCTCTCTTTAGACTGCTGCAGGCCGTGGGCTCGCTCTCTTTAGACTTCTGCAGGCCGTGGGCTCGCTCTCTTTAGCACTTCTGCAGGCCGTGGGCTCGCTCTCTTTAGACTTCTGCAGGCCGTGGGCTCGCTCTCTTTAGACTTCTGCAGGCCGTGGGCTCGCTCTCTTTAGACTTCTGCAGGCCGTGGGCTCGCTCTCGTTAGACTTCTGCAGGCCGTGGGCTCGCTCTCTTTAGACTTCTGCAGGCCGTGGGCTCGCTCTCTTTAGACTTCTGCAGGCCGTGGGCTCGCTCTCTTTAGACTTCTGCAGGCCGTGGGCTCGCTCTCTTTAGCACTTCTGCAGGCCGTGGGCTCGCTCTCTTTAGACTTCTGCAGGCCGTGGGCTCGCTCTCTTTAGACTTCTGCAGGCCGTGGGCTCGCTCTCTTTAGACTTCTGCAGGCCGTGGGCTCGCTCTCTTTAGACTTCTGCATGCCGTGGGCTCGCTCTCTTTAGACTTCTGCAGGCCGTGGGCTCGCTCTCTTTAGACTGCTGCAGGCCGTGGGCTCGCTCTCTTTAGACTTCTGCAGGCCGTGGGCTCGCTCTCTTTAGCACTTCTGCACGCGTGGGCTCGCTCTCTTTAGACTTCTGCAGGCCGTGGGCTCGCTCTCTTTAGCACTTCTGCAGGCCGTGGGCTCGCTCTCGTTAGACTTCTGCAGGCCGTGGGCTCGCTCTCTTTAGACTTCTGCAGGCCGTGGGCTCGCTCTCTTTAGACTTCTGCAGGCCGTGGGCTCGCTCTCTTTAGACTTCGGCAGGCCGTGGGCTCGCTCTCTTTAGACTTCTGCAGGCCGTGGGCTTGCTCTCGTTAGACTTCTGCAGGCCGTGGGCTCGCTCTCTTTAGACTGCTGCAGGCCGTGGGCTCGCTCTCTTTAGACTTCTGCAGGCCATGGGCTCGCTCTCTTTAGACTTCTGCATGCCGTGGGCTCGCTCTCGTTAGACTTCTGCAGGCCGTGGGCTCGCTCTCTTTAGACTGCTGCAGGCCGTGGGCTCGCTCTCTTTAGACTGCTGCAGGCCGTGGGCTCGCTCTCTTTAGACTTCTGCAGGCCGTGGGCTCGCTCTCTTTAGACTTCTGCAGGCCGTGGGCTCGCTCTCTTTAGACTTGTGCAGGCCGTGGGCTCGCTCTCTTTAGACTTCTGCAGGCCGTGGGCTCGCTCTCGTTAGACTGCTGCAGGCCGTGGGCTCGCTCTCTTTAGACTGCTGCAGGCCGTGGGCTCGCTCTCTTTAGACTTCTGCAGGCCATGGGCTCGCTCTCTTTAGACTTCTGCATGCCGTGGGCTCGCTCTCGTTAGACTTCTGCAGGCCGTGGGCTCGCTCTCTTTAGACTGCTGCAGGCCGTGGGCTCGCTCTCTTTAGACTGCTGCAGGCCGTGGGCTCGCTCTCTTTAGACTTCTGCAGGCCGTGGGCTCGCTCTCTTTAGACTTCTGCAGGCCGTGGGCTCGCTCTCTTTAGACTTGTGCAGGCCGTGGGCTCGCTCTCTTTAGACTTCTGCAGGCCGTGGGCTCGCTCTCGTTAGACTGCTGCAGGCCGTGGGCTCGCTCTCTTTAGACTGCTGCAGGCCGTGGGCTCGCTCTCTTTAGACTGCTGCAGGCCGTGGGCTCGGCTCTCTTTAGACTCTGCAGGCCGTGGGCTCGTCTCTTTAGACTTCTGCAGGCCGTGGGCTCGCTCTCTTTAGACTTGTGCAGGCCGTGGGCTCGCTCTCTTTAGACTTCTGCAGGCCGTGGGCTCGCTCTCTTTAGACTGCTGCAGGCCGTGGGCTCGCTCTCTTTAGACTTCTGCAGGCCGTGGGCTCGCTCTCTTTAGCACTTCTGCAGGCCGTGGGCTCGCTCTCTTTAGACTTCTGCAGGCCGTGGGCTCGCTCTCTTTAGACTTCTGCAGGCCGTGGGCTCGCTCTCTTTAGACTTCTGCAGGCCGTGGGCTCGCTCTCTTTAGCACTTTCTTCCCCACCTTCAGCACCGCCGTCTGTCCTGCACCAGTCACTTTCAGGCACCAGATTCGTATGGTTACGGAGCGAAGCACACTGTTGCCCCAGTGCACTGGCCGCGTTTACACGGAGCACTAAACTACAGCAGGAGTGGGTGAGCTACCGGAATAACAAGGCCTGCAGAATAATGGGTGTATTTTAATGCTTTTTTTAAAAAAATTAAAGGAACTTAAAGAGCAGCTTAAAACAAAGAATGCTGAGGCAAGTGCTTGACAAGGCTGGGAAGAGCTCAGAGCCTGTTGCCTTGACAACGGGTGGCAGGCACTCCATTCCTTTGTCTGTCCCCTCTAGGTCTTTACAGGTGACGCCATTTATCTAGTAGATTCTGGTTTCCTCAGAACCAGAAACTGCATGTTTCCCTGCAAACATTTGTCGTGGTTGGGACTGGCCCTTGGGAGGGATTGTGTGGTACCGTTGATTTCGGTGACGTGATTTGGCTGTGTCTCTAGGAGCCAACCTACTTTAATCGTGATGTTGGAACCTGTTAGCATCACCGAGTGGCCTCCCTGGCAGCACACTGCGGGAGCTGTGCTTTTCATTGGCTTAGCCTTAACTAAAGGAGGCGGCTCCTGCCAGAGCCTACACCTGTAACCAGCACTTGGGAGACTGACGCAGGAGGATCAAGAGTTCATGGCCAGCTGGGGCTTCACAGTAAGACCCCGAGTGCATATGACTCCCCCACAGCTGGTGGTCAGGAGCCCAGGGAGGTGACCCTGGCGAGGGTGCCGTCTTGCCAGTGAAGTAGAACTTCTGGCTTTGCGCTTGGCAAGGGCTCTCAGGAAGCTAGATCTGGGCCTCTGGCTGACTTGGTGGTGGGTGTTTGTCTTAGCAGAGGTGGGCGTGGCCCTGCGGGGTGTGGTCTGTTGCCACCCCCAGCTCCAACTCTGTCAAAGCTTTTCTCAACCTTCCTAACAAGGAAATGCTTCTGGTTGCTAGGGAGATTGATCATTCTTCAACCGCCTTGGGGAATGAACGTACAGACCTTTCTGTGGCCCAATCACCCTGGGGATGAGTCCTGCACATCAGCAAGGGACAACTTTGGATAGAGCATGACAGCCTTTGACAAGCCGCATAAGCGTGACAGGCAGATACAGGAAGTTTCAGTGTTCGGGAAGGAATATCTGAAGGTCTTGAAGAGCAGTCGTTACTCCGTGAGAATGGCAAAGATTATTCTGAGCCTCTCTAGCCTGCGGCCCTCGAACTTTGCAGGCATCAGAATCACCGAGGGGGCTTATTAAAGCACCAAGTCCAGCTCTGCTCCCAGACCTTCTGATTTAACAGGGTTTGATTTTGTTTTTCTGTTCAGAAAAAGGAATGTGAGGAATGGCCATGGTCTAAAACCTTGTTAGGCAGGAATCGAAAGGCAGGCCGCCATTGTGCCAGTTCTTCCTGACACAGATAAGCCACCGATGCATGTCAAGAGCAAGCTTTTAACCCCGTCACTGGGGTGACACAGAGCACGTCGTGCAACACCGGCTCACGGCAGTAAGGTGGAGGGGGTAGAGGAAGACGCTGCACGTACTTGCGGCCCGCATAGCGCACGTGCACCACACACACAGCTACAAACAATACGTAGGCAATGGTTTTGTAAGTACAATAACGATTTTCACCACTTTCTTTCTCCGTGGAGCACTAGGCACCGCGTGTTCTGAGGGGGCGGCTGGGTCTTTCTGCAGTAGGATCATACTCCCCACCGTTGAACTGTGTGCTTTAGAATGGGAAAGAAGATGCTTTTTTGTGGCATCGATATTTTGGCACAAATTAGGGGGAGAGCTTGGGTGTATGAAAGGGAAAGCTGGAAAGCTCACAGTGCTATCTGTAAAAGCTGCTGAGGACATGATAACTCTGGAAAGTGCAGCAGTAACAGTTCCATACGCTGCAGGCCAAGACCCTCCAGTTAGACCCCTTTGTCGTCCTCGCGATTGTGAGTTCATTTCCTATTGCCTTCTCCCCTAGTCTTCTCTACCTCCCTCTGTCCACTTCGTTTCAACTTACATTTCCTTTCTGAGGAGTTGGGGCTGGGAAGGTGATTCAGTAGAGTTGGATCCCTGATACCCACATAAAAGCCAGACAGGCATTGAGGCTGCCTGTAACTCCAGTACTTGGGCGATGGAGGCAAGATGCCCTAGGCAGGCTGGTGGTGAAGCTTGCTGAGCTGGCAAGCTTTGGGTTCAGGAAGAGACCCTGCCATGGGAACTAAAGAGTGGTGAAGACACACAGTACCAACCTCTGACTTCCATGCACATGCACAGGTACCCCTCCTGTTCAACACAGAGTACGCCATACACACACAACCACAAACACACGTACATACACAAAGTTCATGAACACACAATGGACACACATGCACATTCAACACAGAGTACGCCATACACACAAAACCACAAACACATGTACATACACGAAGTTCATGAACACACAATGGACACACACGAACATACGCACATTCAACACAAAGTACACCATACACACACAACCACAAACACATGTACATACACAAAGTTCATGAACACACAATGGACACATAAAAAAAAAAAAAAAGAAAAGAAAATTTACTTGTGGGGGCACGCATATGCTACAGTGCCCAAGGGGAGGTCAGAGGGCATTTTCAGAAGGTGCCTCTTCCTCCACCTTGTGAGCTCTTGGGAATGACCTGAAGTCACCAGGTTTGTATACAGGTGCCTTTACTCAGATGTACCTTTCCCATCCAACTAGTATGAGTGTGTGTGTGTGCGTGCACGCACGTGCACACATGCGTACGTGTGTCCATTGTGTCACATATGTTCGTGTCATTCCCTCCCCTTGGGCACTGTAGCATATGCGTGCCCCCACAAGTAAATTTTCTTTTTTTTTTTTTTTTAATGTGGGACCTGGGATCCGAACTCAGAACCTTCTGCTTGTGAGACAGAGTCACAACCCCTGAGCCATCTCTCCAGCCCCCCCACAAGTAAATATATAAAGTATTTTTAATTAAATAAAAGTTCATCTAGGGGCTGGAGAGGTGGCTCAGGGGTTAAGCCTCTGCCTTGCAGGCAAAAGGTCCTGAGTTCGGATCCTAGACCCCATATATAGACGCGGGGCGGAAGCGGGGGCGGCCTGCATTTCCAGTCCTGGTAGGGCGGAGCCTGTGAATCCCGGGGCAGAGTAAACAAGGAGGTGGAGGCGTCCATGGTGGTTCCCGAATTCGTCCGTGGTTCTACACACACACAATTGAATAAAAAAAAGAACTTTAAAAAGTTTGTCTGCATTTTTGTAGCTTTCTCTGCATTTTTGCTTTATTTTGTACCAGTTTCAGAACCAGCATCTTGCTAACCCCTTCCAGTGTTTTTTTAAATTCTTGATTCATCTTCCATCTGTTAACACAGGACATCTCTTAATTTCTTGTTGGCTTTCACATCTCCATGCTGCGGTTTTGAACAGCTTTAGCTGCTGCTGTGTTTGTATTTGTCGCCAGCACGTTGAAGTGCAGCTGTGGAGATGTCCTGGGCTGTCGAGATGATTTCCTACGGCTTTTCCAAGTCTGTGGTTTCATTTAGGGTCTTCACGTACAGTCTTTCCAGGTGTGATGGGTCTTTACTCGTTGTTCAGTGCTTCCTGCAGGTGCCGACCAGCTCCTGTAGGTCAGTGCATGGCAGGTGCGTGAAGAGCAGCCTGCAGGTGCCGACCAGCTCCTGTGGTCGGCGCGTGGCAGGTGCGTGGCAGGTGCGTGAAGAGGAGCCTGCAGGTGCCAACCAGCTCCTGTAGGTCAGTGCATGGCAGGTGCGTGAAGAGCAGCCTGCAGGCTTTTTTTGCTTTTGTTTCCAGATAGGGTTTCATGAAGCAGCGCAGGCTGGCCTTGGACTTGGACTCCTGCTGCCTTCGTGGGATTGTAAACTGTGTCCTGGGCCTTCCCCTCCCGCATCTTTCACAGTCCTCGCACCTTAGCCCCCTGCAGCCAGCTTGCTGTAGAGAAGGGAACAGGAGAAAGCCGCGAAGGGAAGTCAGGACCAGTTCACACCTGAGTTGCTGTCACTCTCCCCGTCCTGCCTGAGGTCATCGAGTCGCCTCCTGGTTCTCGCCCGAGCGCTCGGAGACGCCCCTCGCCAGGAAGAAGCCATCTGGCCTGTCTGTCTTGCGGTGGACTCTGGCGCTCCTCTTATCGTCAGCTTCCAATGTGTTTTCTGAAAAGCGGGATCCATGTGGGGCCTGGAAGAGGCAGAGACAGAGAGAGGATTTGAATGCTGGGCAGTCTGTTCAGAAACATCACAGGGACTGGATCATGCTCTTGGCTCTGCTGAGCTGGGCTGTGTTCTAGAACCTTCCTCTTCAGACTGGCGAAGCTGGGAAGAGCTGGAGGCAGAGTCTTCCTCCTTGGACCGGTCACATGAGGAGCAAGCACTAAACGCATCACTGTTCTCTGTCGCCTTCCAGGTGCAGGCGATGCGCATCGGGCCGGACAGCTGTGATTTGTCTTGTGTCAGACTTCAGGCCCGGCCTCTCGCCTGTTTTCCTGGTGCCACATCGCTGGCCACAGAAGGTCATAGCTAGACTGCCTTGCTTACTAAACTAAATTATTTGGGGTCATCGGACTGGGGGCGGCAGGTCTCTAGAAGGATGCTTTTTGACGACACATCTGTATTCGTAAGACCAGCCCCAGATCTTGTGGGGTGTGAGGTTGCGGGTGGCTGAGTCACGCCCCGAGATCCCGGGATCTGAGTGACATCCTGACACAGATCCGTGCACGGCGAGGCCGCGCTGGCTCCCTCAGAGCTGCAGTCCATCACCGACCCCGTAAAGCCCCGGTGCACTGATGCGGCTGCGGATCGGGCCGGAAGCAGGAGAAGGAGAGTTCAGGAGCGGACAAAGACGGGGCACCCAGCAGCCTTGTTTGCCTCTCTGGGGGTCTCAGCAGCAGTTGCTGAGCTGCTGCTGCCCCACAGACGCAGGGACGGGGCGGCATTTGGGGGCCCTGGGCCAGATTCCAGGGGCTGGTCTCACACTTACGTGCCAGATTCCAGGGGCTGGTCTCACACTTACGTGTTCAACAGCTGTTTATAGGAAGGTATGTCTCTGTAACTTCAAAGGAGAAACATTTATTACATGAATTTCTTACCTGAGATTTTCCAAGTCAGAATGCCACTTGAAGATATGTTACAGTGTCTTAAATTTATGGTAAAATAGGTCTCTCGTTCCTAGCAAACAGTTTCCGACTGCATCCGTCTCTTGGGGTTCCGGCTTCTGGGTTCCTGGCAAGTCGTGCTCAGCTGAGGGCCTGACTGCCAGAAGAGGGACGCCGCGTGGACACTCGGGGTTTCATCCTTTCTCACTTCATGGTGCCCACCTCAGGAGTGGCCAGCGGGTGCCCTCTGACCTGTCCTTGGCCTTGGATGGAGATTTCTCTTTGACCCTTAGACTTGGGCTTGTGCACGTGGTCCAGGCCAGGGAGGCTACGGCAGGAGGTGCCTGGAGCTCAAGGTCAGGCCCATTTCTTTCAAGCCAGAGCAGAGCCGTGCAGAGTTGGATGACGGGGGGGGGGGGGGGGTGTTTCGTGGGTTTCCTGCTTGCGTAGCCTCCCTGGCCGCTGCCCACAAGAGGCACGTGTTGCGCACAGGGACGGGTGCTTGTGACAAAGAAACATTTCCCTGCCAGTGTGTTACTTGGCCTGGGCTGGGCCTCCCACAGCGGGAAGGGACGGCGAGGAGACACAGCACCTCTGC
Organism: Typhlomys cinereus; assembly: GCA_023101885.1. NCBI lineage: Eukaryota > Metazoa > Chordata > Mammalia > Rodentia > Platacanthomyidae > Typhlomys > Typhlomys cinereus. The sequence continues at coordinate 1,160,266 of JALPQD010000097.1, forward strand.
AGGCCAGCAACTCTTCAAGGAGCGCAAGATCTCCTGTCTCCCTGGTGTCTACCCTCACTTTTCTGCCTTGGGTGAAACCAGTTTTCAAAGCTGTGAACATAGATGTTGATTGCTGTAACTTCACATTCGCTGGCAGTAGATTCAAGGCTTAGAAAATGCACGTGTTCCCACTCGTGTGTTCATTGCAAGTGTTTAGATATTTTATTATGAACAACTTTCAGAGATGCTAACAGGCCCTGTCGATAGACATGGTCGATGTCAAAGGTACCCAACCTCTGACCTCCAGTGGATACTTTCTCAAGGAACCATGGGGATCTTTTTACCCTAGCCTCCCACCCTCATTTCCACTTTGTCTCTGTTTGTCCTGTGAGCACGGCACGCGGTAAGCATTAGCCGTGCGGCTCACGAGAGATACACACATTCATTCTCCAGAGGCACCCACGTGTCTTGTGCGTTCTTCAGTCAGCGGCGGTTTTGGAGAACTTCAGTTTGGGGAGCACTTGACGCGGAGAGCACACTGGGCCGTGGACAGCCTTTTTTGTCTGACTCAGAAAGCATGTCTCAGACATTTCTGGGGTCCAGGCCAGTGGGCAGGGGTCGTGTGGGGATTTGCTTGTGTTGCTACCTGTCTCAGTGAGAAATGGACCTTGTGTTCAGAACCGAGCTGTCTACATTTTGTTTTCTTCAGTTACCTTTTCTGGACTAAAGGTTGTTGCTCAGCGGTGGACAGAACCTCGTCTAGCGCCCGGGCCCTGGACTTGATCTCTCTCTAATACCATCCCAAATTTTGCTTCTCAGTGTTGGTACTGTTTTCCATTAGTTGTTTAAACCAAAGAGAGACCGTCCTTTAGTTTCCTGCCACACCTTCCTCCTGGCCACAATGTCCCTTCCTTGTACTCATCTTGGCATGTGCTCGCTGAGAGTCTGTTATGGACGGGCCTTTGCCACATCCCTCCCATCATCTGTGTGTGTGTGTGTGTGTGTGTGTGTGTGTGTGTGTGTGTGTGTGTATGTGTGCATGAGTATGTACACAGAGCACTTGAGTGTATGTACCTGTGGAGGCCCAATGGTGACTTCAGAAATCATCCTGGATTTCTCTCCTCCTATTACTTTGCTCTGGGGTTTCCAGACTCTGTCTTCCAAGACCGGAATCATAGGCGCTGCCACATCCATCTGGAGATTTTATGTGGGATTTGGGGATCTGAACTTCAGTCCTTTTGCTTGTGAGGCAAAGACTTCGGCCCGAGCCATATCCCAGCCCTTCTTTGCAGTTTTTAGTTTGTTTCGTTGTGTTGTTTTTGTCTGTCTGTTCTTTCATTTCAGGACTCAATGCAGTAGGCAAGTGTCCCTGTTACCCAGCTATACCTGCAGTCTACCATCCTTCCATTTTTAAGCTGCTTTTTGCAGTTAAATAGCATGAAATAAACAGTGACATTATAAAGGTTTTTGAATTTGCTTGACTTTATCAGCTAAAAACCTTGTAAGTTGATTAATCAGGATATGCTTTTTAAAAGTTCTTTGGCAAATAAATGTGTTTTGGTTGCAGAAAGTAGGTTTTGAAGTCTAAGTTAGGTCACATATGGACTAGCCTGAAAACAAGGGGGTGCTGGAGCCGTAAGGCCAGGGCCAGGCAGAAACAAGATTCGTTTTGAAATGAGGACCTTTACCAAGTGGGCAGGACTGTCAGTTCTCACATTCGCCTTCCAGTTCTACTACATCTGTGCTCCCAGCATAAAGCTGCTCGTACCATTTCCCATGCCTTGACCCTCGGTACGTCCCCGGGTGGAAAGGCGGGAGTTGTTTCATCTCGTTTCTCCCAGCAGCTCTTGCTGTGCAGCAGTGCACATACATAGGGTAAGCATGTTAGCGACCGAGTTGCTTTGAGAATGATCTCAAGGCCGAGGCGCGTGGTGGAGGCCACACGTGACACCTCTTCCCTTTGGCAGGAAATCACCACATGTCTACCAGACTACTACAAGTGGACTCAGTACCTCTTTATCAAGCTCTACGAAGCTGGACTGGCTTATCAAAAGGAGGTAAGTAAATTCAGTGTCCTCAGAGAAAGAAAGAAACCCGGCTGCAAACCTCCCTCACCTTTGAGTTCCCGGCGGCTCGTAACACAGTGTCTGCTGCCTGTGAGGGGCCTGGAGGCGCTGAGCAAGCAAGGAACAGCGGAAAGCAACGAGCTGCCCAGCGCTGCGCCTAGCGCGCTCCCAGGAGGCTGCTTGTGTCTGGAGAGTGATCCACACGCGGCCATTCTTCGATCCCAGTGACTAAGCTTGTTAGGTAGGTAGCGAGAAAAAGTAAAAGACACGGTAACAAGCAGCAGACAGGTGCATCGCCAAATTGGGGCTTAGAGTAGCCAGGAGAGACGCTGGGGTCGCCCAGTGATGCGGCCGCCTGGGGTTCCCACCTGAGTGTCTGGACAGAGCAGAGCCTCCTCTTGAGGGGTAGGGGAGCTGCCAAGTGAAAGAGTGGATAGCAGGCAGCAAACAGCAAAACATCATCAAACCGGGCACCTGCAATATCCAGGGACACGTGCGGATGCAGTCATCCTGCCTGGGGGCCTATGGAGGGCGTGTGGACACAGTCATCCTGCCGGGGGGTCTAGTGGAGCACGTGCGGATGCAGCCATCCTGCCCGGGGGTCTGTGGAGGGCGTGTGGACGCATCATCCTGCCCGGGGGTCTGTGGAGGGCGTGTGGACACAGTCATCCTGCCGGGGGGTCTAGTGGAGCACGTGCGGATGCAGCCATCCTGCCCGGGGGCCTATGGAGGGCGTGTGGACGCATCATCCTGCCTGGGGGCCTATGGAGGGCGTGTGGACGCATCATCCTGCCCGGGGGTCTATGGAGGGCGTGTGGACGCATCATCCTGCCCGCGGGTCTATGGAGGGCGTGTGGACGCATCATCCTGCCCGGGGGTCTGTGGAGCGCGTGCGGATGCAGCCATCCTGCCCAGGGGTCTATGGAGGGCGTGTGGACGCATCATCCTGCCCGGGGGTCTGTGGAGGGCGTGTGGACGCATCATCCTGCCCGGGGGTCTGTGGAGGGCGTGTGGACGCATCATCCTGCCCGGGGGTCTGTGGAGGGCGTGTGGACGCATCATCCTGCCCGGGGGTCTGTGGAGGGCGTGTGGACGCATCATCCTGCCCGGGGGTCTGTGGAGCGCGTGCGGACGCAGCACTTCACGCACAGCTTCTCATCCCCCCGCAGGAGTTTGGGTGCCAGGGAAGTAACACAGTAGGAATCTCGGTTGGAGACAGCTTGCCCTCTAGCTGTGTCTCTGATGCCCCTGCTGCTTGCTGTTCTCCTTCCTCCCTGGGACGGCCCATCCTGCCCCGGCCAGCACACGCTGGAGTCTGGGCAAAGTAGCCCATCCTGTCCTCAGCGTCAGCGCTTCACAGCACACACGGCGCAGGACAATTTACCAACACGGTTTGTAGAACAGCCCGTTAAGTCGGGAGCTCAGAATTTAGGTAAGACTTGGAATGGTGGAAACTAGCGGGAGCGACAGCCCACAACAGTACCGTTCATGGAGATCGTCACCAGGCACATACAGTGGCTTCAGTAAACAAAATTAATATCGAAAAGTCAAGCCTCGGTCCACCCCATCTTTGTACGTTGCTTTTCTCACGGCTGTGAAAAGTGCCCAGTGTCAGGAGGAAGTGCTGACTCACCGTTAGGTGACTCGGTCCCCGCTGGTGGAGAAGGGATGTCTGTCTGCTGTGGCAGCGGGCTGCGCAGGCGACTGGTTGCATCTCATTGGCAGCTAGGAAGCAGGGCCTGAACCCTGGTAGTGTGGCCCTGTCGGCCGACTAGGCCCCATGTCCAGGAGGATCTGCCAGCTCCTCAGCGGTTCCCATGGGGCCACGCACTCAGGCATGTGGCGACATGTGCCATCCATCCACGCGCTGTTAGTCGCTGGCAGTGTGCAGACGTGCAGCATCATGGCCTGTGGGAGTGGTTCATGCTGCCATCCCCTCCACGCGCTGTTAGCGTAGCGGTGTGCAACACCGGCGTGGACACTCCTTTCCTGTCAGAAGTCCTGGTCCAGAAGGTTCACGAGCAGCGCACAAGGTTCCTAGTGCGGCCTTGACTTCGGGAAGCACGTGGAGGCGTCGCTGTGCACCGAGGCGGGCCTTGCACCACGTGCCTGTGGCTTCGGAAGGTGACAACAGGTGCCCGTGGCCCCAGGGGTGAACCACCCTCGGCTGTACTGCAAGGCCCTTCTCAGACAGCTGGTGGAGGCAGCTCAGCACACCACGTGGCAGGGAAGCTGGCGAAGAGTTAGCGCTTAGAAGTTAGCAGTGCTGCTAAAGCGAACGTGTTGGTCTTCAGTACCCTGCTCGGTTAGATTCTGAATAGGAAACATTTTTTCTTCCTTTCCACCACTTACGAAAGCTTCTGACTCTGCAAGTTCACGATGTCATTCGAGAACCCATCGTTGAGTTAGACATGTGTTCCCGGCTTCTTTCCTCCAGCCCTTCAGATGAGCGACAGGGACCAAGGCTCTTGTTGCAGCTTAGGGGCCTGTTTGCCGAGCAGCACTCTTGGGAGACGCCTTCTGGGCTGGGTGGGTTACTGCCTCTTGTAGGTGAGAATCCTCGCAGAGACCCTCTGCGGGCATTCACCATGCTCCTGTGTCCTGACAGGCCTTGGTGAACTGGGACCCGGTGGATCAGACCGTGCTGGCCAACGAGCAGGTGGACGGGCATGGCTGCTCATGGCGCTCCGGAGCGAGGGTGGAGCAGAAGTACCTCACACAGTGGTTCATTAAGACGACCGCATATGCAAAGGTGAGTGGAGACCCAGAGGCTGCTGGAACGCCCGCCATCCATCGGTTTGGGGGGCAGAGAACACAGGCAGCTAGTGCCCAGGAGCCCCTCTGTTGGAGGCCGTGTGCACAGGGCCCAGACAGCGCACAGGGCCCTGGGTTCGGGTCTCAAGCATAGCAGCCGAGGACGTTGCAGCGTTCACAACGTGCGTCATTGCACCCGCTCTCGTGCGTCAAGGGAAGCGACAAATCCAGCACCCAGGCGGTCTCCAGACTGCGCCCCCCTAGTATCTTCTGTTGGTTCATGCGTAGCCGACCTGCCTTGCAGGTCTGGAAAGAGCAGGTGAGCTGTTGCCAGCACCGTGCCCACAGCAGAGATGCTGGAGCACCGAGGAGCGCAAAGCAGGGGCCAGCCAGTTGCCCCCCACCTGCCCCAAGACTCTAATGGCGGTGTTGGCAAGCTGCCTGGCAGCGCTTTGTCCTCCCTTGAGTTGGAAGTGCAGCAGCCTCCCAAGGCATTGTTCAGATCGTCAGCTGTGAGTTTTCAGCTGTTCAGCAAAAATGGTGAGTTGCCATGGCAACTCACTCAGATCGCGCTGAACTCCTGTACAGATTTATTGAAAAGGCTCTTTGGAGGTCAGCACAGAAAATCAGAAGAGGGCGAGTGAGAATCCACTGCTGACAGAAGCGGGGACTTTGGGCACAGAGCAGAGCACCCGGGCTGGACAGCGCTGACTGCGCAGGTTCTGACCCGGGGAGCTTGAGGGCCGCGGAGACCGTGGTTAGCAACAGCCTGCCCCCTCGTGGTGAGGAGCTGATGCCAACAGCCTGCCCCCTCGTGGTGTGGAGCTGAGGTGCCAACAGCCTGCCCCCTCGTGGTGTGGAGCTGAGATGCCAACAGCCTGCCCCCTCGTGGTGTGGAGCTGTTGCCAACGGCCTGCCCCCTCGTGGTGTGGAGCTGAGGTGCCAACGGCCTGCCCCCTCGTGGTGTGGGCTATGTCCGGCTGTGTTCCCCAGTGTTGCAGGGTCGCTCTCCAGGACTCTGTATGTATCCAAGTTCTTGTGTTCAGAGTGGAAGATTGAAACCAGAACACACGTAGCGGACTCAGGTGGAGTTTATTAGAGGAGAGAAAGAACAGACGTGGAGCACTAGGAATACTAAGGTGCCCTGGAGAACTCATGGAATCCCCAGAGGGCAAGGAGCTGGAAAGAACTCCTCGACTCCAGACGTGGAGTGCCATGAGGGCAGGGGCCAAAGATGGCTGCCAGGGTCAGGTGTGTTTATACACCCAGGCAAGCCTGGGAAAAATGGATTTTCCTCATTAGTTAGCTCATATTGGGCCCAACCCAGTTGGTCTTGGGCCCACCTCAGGGTAGAGCTTACCTGTAAAGAAGAACTAATCTCTGTGTCTTTTCATAAGAAAAGGATTGGGAGACGTTAGGAAGGTGTGTTCCTTCGGGGTAATCTCCGCAGTGGGAAACGGCTTTCCAGGACCTTCAGAGACAGGCTCAGCTTCCCGCTCTAAAACTGCCTCAGGGGCACTGAGAAGAACAGAAACAAGCCCCGTCTGTGACGCACCTCAGATCCGTGAGCGGAACCTGGGTCTGTGACGAGAGTCCAGAGTTGTCTGTAGTATCCAACACATGGCAGTCAATTACTCGATTTATAAGGAAGCCGGAAACTGTGACCCTCCTTATAAGGCGCCCAGGAGAAGTAAGCCCAGGTGTGCCCAGGTGTTGGAGCTGGTGGAAAGTGTCAAGGCGCCATAATGGATGGAACTGAAAGGGGAAGGTGTTCCTAAGGGTGGACCTGGGAGTCCTAGGAGAGTGGAAGCCGCCTTTAAAAACGAACCGGCGGGACTGGGGAGATTAGCTCGGGGATTCAAGCCTTTCCTTGCAAGCACAAGGACCCGAGTTTGGTTCCCAGATCCCTCCTGAAAGTATGCATTGGAAATGGCAGCAGCCTGCACTTCTGGCCCTGGAAGGCGGAGCCTGGGAAACCCAGAACAAAACAATAAGGAGGTAGAGCAGCCCAGGGTGATTCCTGATGTCCCCCTCGGGCCTCCACGGGCACACACACACTGTGCACAAACACACTGTGCACAAACACAGGAAACGGAAAGATGTACATCGGGAGCCATGCAGGGAGACCGAGGTGATCAGGGCTGCGTCAGGCTGATAGATGTGGACTTCAGCGTGGGAACCTATGAAATCGGGAGAATTACAGAGACAGGATCGGGCCTGTTTCCAGTCTAGATGCTGCCACATTGACCCCACATGCAGGGTCTGGACTCGGGTGGGGAAAGCAGAGGGGATCAAGTGGGTTAGGAAAGTGTTCAGGGCAGAATCCCTGAGCTTGGCAATCTGTTAGACAGAGATGAAGGTGGTGGCCGCGTGAGGGGATCTGCTTGAAAGGGAGGTTGAGGGCTCGGACACCTTTGGGAGTAGAGAGCTCGTCCTGGTGCTTTCAAGTTCTCTGTGACGGACCCCTCATCCCCGTCAGCAGGGGACAGGTGGTGGCAGAAGCGGAGAAGCCCTCCCAGAACGTTCCTGCACTGCGGCTCTGGCCAGCGTTGCCTGTGGGTGCAGCGCAGGCTCAGGCACACGTTCCCAGGGTGCCCTGCGCTCCTCGCTGTCAGGGATTCTTGGTAGCTGCTACAGCGAGTCTGTGTTCACCTCGCATTTCCTGTCTGCTCACCTCACGGCTCAGGCCTTTCTCTACCAGCTGTGTGAAGCCATAGACCACCGGCCGCCTGTGGGTACAGGGGGCCCCTGAGTGTCAGAGTCCCTGGCACAGGGCCGAGTGGGGGACGTTTGGAATCGGTCCTTTCTGCCCTCCACCCTGAGCAGGCGCCTTCATGGGACTAGGAGCTCACCAGTCACACTGGGCAGCGGAGGCGAAGTTTTGCAGCAGGTTCCCAGGACCAGGGTTGAATGGCGCTGGTGTTCTGCTTAGCACTTGGGATGCTGATACAGGAGGATTCTGAGTTCAAGGCCAGCGTGGACTACAGAGCGAGGCTCTGTCATGGTTCCTGCATGTTTGGGAGGCAGAGTCCGTGCTGCCTGTCAACCTTGGACTTAAGACCAGGGCTCACGTGCACCCTCAGCACCCCACCTGCCTACGGGACCCCCGTGCTCCACTCTCTCTGCTGCAATGGTGGGGTTACCAGAGTCTAAAGGGAGGAAATACCCGGGCGGTTATGGTCTGCATCAGCACAGGATTATCGGGAATGAGAAGGACCTGGCTAGACTGGCCAGAGCTTCCTGTGCTGAGCCACCTGCTTGTCACGGAGCGTGTGTCTGTGGGCAGCAGCCAGCCGCTCCCCAGAGGCACGTCCCTCCTGGCCTCCAGTGTGATGTGTAGCCCAGACTTGAAGTGTAATCTTGCTGGGTGTGCAGTGCCACATCCACACCTGACCTTGGGCCTGGCTTCTGGATGCACTGTGCTACACTGTGGGCCGGCTGGTGCCTCCCTCCCTCCTGCCTCTGCAGTCCCTGGGCCCACCCATGCCAGCACGTGCCATCCACACATGCCATGCTCATTACTTGCTGCCGGGTTCGCAGCACCTGGAGTGCTGGCTGCACACTCGGCTGCTCTTGCAAACACTTTGTGGTGCCACAGCAAGTGCGTGCTGCTGAGACGCGCGCATGCCTGAGAGAGGCTGGGTCAGGGCTGCTCAGGGAAGCCCTGTTCTGCTCGATTGTGCGTCTTCTCTAAACCCAGACAAGGTGGCTTGTCGAAGGGGTTAGGAGTTCATCTTGATTCTGGCTATCTGGTCTGCACTCACTGTGTAGTGCAGGCTGCCCTGAGCTCACGGCGCTCCCTCCTTAGCCTTCGTGGGTACAAGTGTGAGCACGTGCCTAGCTTCCTCCCACGTGAATTTTTACCATGTGTAAATTTTCAGCATAACTTTCTGTCATCAGAACAGAAAAACAGACTAAGGCACGAGTGACGTGAGTGATGAGACGGAGGTGCTCCGTCTAGACACCTGCTCTAGAGCAGTCTAGACACCTGGACTTCTGAACATTTGCTGCCTCTAGCATTCCTCTCCTTTCTTAAAACTGAAGCGCGCACTGTGTCTGCCCACTGTGCCTGTGATCTGTGTGCATGTGTGCTCGCTGTGCACACAGAGGTCAGAGGTCATGAGACGTGCACTGAGTCTGCACACTGTGTGCCTGTGATCTGTGTGAGCATGTGTGCGCGCTGTGCACACAGAGGTCAGAGGTCATGAGACGTGCACTGAGTCTGCACACTGTGTGCCTGTGATCTGTGTGAGGATGTGTGCTCGCTGTGCACACAGAGGTCAGGTTTTGTCTCCTATTGCTTGCCACCCTCCTTTTCATGTGGGGCCGGGAGTCTGAACTAGCTCCCCATCCTTGCAAGGCAAACACTTGCCCAGCGAGCCTTCTCCCCAGTCCAGTATGTGTCCTTAAAGTAATTGCATTGTGGTGGTTCAAAAAACAAACAAACAAACAAACAAAACTCAGTGCGATAATGCAGAGAAGCTGTCAATCAAGTCACATGAGAACATGCTGGTGTAAGTCTGGAAAGCATCTGCTCTTGTGATGTTTGTTCAGTCTTGGCTTTTCTGTTGTGTCTGAAATCTGTCGCTCTCGAGGCTCTGACTGTCCATCTTCCCTGAGAGTATCTGCTAAATAACTTTGAGAGATGTGTTCTCCCGTGTGCCCCAGTTGCCTCCACCCTGGTCTCCTGAGCTGCGCTGCCCCTGTAAACCATGTGACCCTCTGTGCCTCTCACGTGGGCGCTGGGGGCGGAGCCAGCGCATTGCACATGCTGATGCACCACAGCCTTGCACTTGGGTTCTTAAGGCGCATGGATCAGCTCCCACCACTGTCCTTACTTTTTTGAAGCAGAGACCGGCAAACATCTAACCCCGTTTGCGTGTGTTGCGCCGTTGGTTTTTGGGAGAGTCACTTTATAGCCCAGGCTGGTCTTGAACTCATGGCGTCCTCGTGTCTCCTTCTTGGGATGAGGGCCTTGCCCGTTACACAGGGCCTGGCACTTTCAGAGCTGTAGTTTCTCTGCCATGAGCCTGACTGGGCCTTACTCTGGGAAACCTTTGGGTGGGTGCTGCTGCAGCCTGTCTGCAGGTCTGGGATTGCAGGCGTGTGCCTCGTGCCCGTCACCTCAACTTCCTCTGGTGTTGTGCCTCGGGTGTCGCTGGCTGGTTTCCAAACCCTGCAAGTTCCCGTGCAAGACCTGGGGAGCCACAGCCCCCTTCGGATGGGTCTTAGGTGTGAACCCTGAGCAGAGCCTCGTATTTGGAGGAAGCCATCTTCTTCTTACTTTGCAAAGAGACACCAGGCCGCTGAGCACACGGTCCCAGGACAGGCAGAAGGTGGGGTGATGTTTTCACTCGCATCTGCTGCCTACTGGTGAGGGTTTGAGGACATCACATGACCTCCTGGAGCTCCATGTTTTACTAATTTCTCTTATTAAAAGAGCGAAGCCAAACAGTTCCATTGCCCAGGGTACCACAGGATGCGCCGGTGGTTGCAGGAGGAGAAAGTGCTTTCTTCAGCAGTGCGCCGGGCTCCCCAGATTTGCTCTCATTTTGTATTTGTAGTGTGGGCGGAAAGGGAGAGCCCTCCCCAAAGGGAACCGAGTGTGAGTGATCATGGTCTGGAAATCCAGACTCAGGTTGCCCCAATTCCATGCGTGCTACTGTGATAGCAGTTTCTGGAGATTTTATAATTGGAGAACAAAGAAAACTATAAATCGACACACTTCTCAAATACATTGGTGGAAACAGGCAAATTACAGAAAAGCAGGAAATCCACCTTCAATGACATTCTTAGCCTTTGGGTTGGTGGAAACCTGGAGTCTGCTTGTACATTTCAAAGAATTTACTTAATAGCCACCAAGATGTTAGGACACAGACAGAGGTGGGCAATAGGTGACTATTAAGGGGACTAACGGTGGCCCAGAACAATCTGGCTTTGGACCTGCAACATCGCGGACCCCTCCACCCCACCGAGGCGCTGCCTGGAGTTCCACCAACCTGTCAGCCCTGCAGGTGCAGCAGCTTCTGGGAGCTTCTGTTCTCCTCGGACAGGGCTTCCTCGCAGGCCCTCCAGAGCGCCCCTCCTGCCTCAGCCTTCTGGGCGCGCGGCCTGCAGGCGCACCCGCTGAGCCCGTTGCCAGGCATAGCGCCTCACACCACTTTTTAATTTAGGAGTCTAAAAACCCGGTATTTCCCCAGGTTTGTTTTTTTCAACAATCCTGTGACTCGGGCGGATTTTTGTACTTCGTTGACCAGGTTGTTAGGGTTAGGGACTTGAGGGTTGAGGTCAGTACTGCCCACTGACCCCAGGTTGCTAGGGTTAGGGACTTGAGGGTCGGGTCAGTACTGCCCACTGACCCCAGGTTACTAGGTTAGGGACTTGAGAGTCGGGTCATTACTGCCCACTGACCCCAGGTTGCTAGGGTTAGGGACTTGAGGGTCGAGTCAGTGCTGCCCACTGACCCCAGGTTGCTAGGGTTAGGGACTTGAGGGTCGAGTCAGTGCTGCCCACTGACCCCAGGTTGCTAGGGTTAGGGACTTGAGGGTCGGTGCTGCCCACTGACCCCAGGTTGCTAGGGTTAGGGACTTGAGGGTCGAGTCAGTGCTGCCCACTGACCCCAGGTTGCTAGGGTTAGGGACTTGAGGGTTGGGTCAGTATTGCCCACTGACCCGGTGCTTGCCGGTCAAGTGAGTGTGACCGAGGCCGCTTGGTGCTCTGGTCTGTGGCGTCCAGGTCAGCCCAGGGGGGACGAAGGGCAGATTGCTGGAGCTTTGGGCAAGGTGCTCTCTAAAGTCATGAATTCTAGAATTTACTATGCAGGGCTGAGAAGAGCTCACTCTCTTCCAGAATTTACTGTGCAGGACTGAGAAGAGCTCTGCGTTTCGGGTCCTGGTTTCATTAGTTGCATTTTAAAATGTTTCCTTCTTTGAAAATATTCATGGATGCAGGCGTCTGTTAGAATTAGCATAGGAAAGCATTCACATTCCGTCCTGCTTGAATCTTGGTCCTCATCTCTGTGAATATCTTACGCAGAGCACTTCCACCAGGAGCTTTGTGGCCTTGATGATTTGGTCGGGGAGAAGAAAAGCAGATGCCAGGCCCAGGGGCCCGGCCTGTAAGGACAGCGCTGTGCAGGGGAGGAGGAGGATCAGTTCATGGCTGCGTGAGACTCTGAGCGGAGGAGGAAGAAGGAGGAGGAAAGAGAAGTAGATGAAGAGCAGGAAGATGCACCAGCAAGGCCGCACCCTGCAGCTCAGCGACGCTGGCACCATGACACACCCTGCAGCTCAGGGGCGCTGGCACCATGATGCGCCCTGCAGCTCAGCCGCGCTGGCACCATGATGCGCCCTGCAGCTCAGGGGCGCTGGCACCATGATGCGCCCTGCAGCTCAGGGGCGCTGGCACCATGACGCGCCCTGCAGCTCAGCGGCGCTGGCACCATGATGCGCCCTGCAGCTCAGCGGTGCTGGCACCATGATGCGCCCTGCAGCTCAGGGGCGCTGGCACCATGATGCACCCTGCAGCTCAGCCGCGCTGGCACCCATGGTGTAAGCCGCTTCTGAATTGGACACAGGCAGCTGGAATGTTCTGTGACCAGCAGGGATGGAATGCAGTTGAGCTACTCGGGAGTTCAGATCTTCTTTCTCTTGGCTCCCCGGTGGAGGGGGAGAATGCTCTGAAGACACACGTCAAAGGTGTAATTAGAGCCGTTCTCTGTTAGCTTTCTTTCTTCCATCAAACCTTGGGGTCCTCAGAACAGAGGGTTGGCCCCGTCCCTCTCCCTGAGTTGGGGACTGAATGCCTCTGTTTAACCTTTGTTGCCACCACAAACTGGGCAAGCGAAGGAGGAAGGTCAAATCTAGTATCCTTTAGCTCCCACACCCCCCCCACACACCACACACCACACACACACACATATACACACACACAACACACACATACACACCACACACACACCACATGAACACCACACACATCACACTCACACACACACATGAACACCACACAACACACACATACACACACACACACCGCACCACACCATACACACCACACACACACACACCACACACACATACACACCACACACACACATATACACACATACAACACACACATACACACCACACACACACCACATGAACACCACACACCACACACATCACACTCACACACACACCACATGAACACCACACAACACACACATACACACACACACACCGCACCACACCATACACACCACACACACACACACACCACACACACATACACACCACACACACACACACATCACATGAACACCACACACACACACACCACATGAACACACACACACATCACATGAACACCACACACCACACACACACACACACACACCACATGAGCACACACACACACATCTACCTCAAGTCGCAGGTCATTCGCTCTTCCGTAAGCTTCTCCCTCTTCGTTCCCACAGGCCATGCAGGACGCACTGGCAGACCTTCCGCACTGGTACGGGATCAAAGGCATGCAGGCCCACTGGATCGGGGACTGTGTGGGCTGCCATCTGGACTTCACACTCAAGGTGACCACGCGCTGGCCTGTGCCCACAGACCCCTCTTGCGCATTGGCGCTCAACTGCAGAGCTTTTGTTCTGCAGCTGTCTGCACAGAAAGACGGTGAAAGGTCTTCAGTTCCCAGCAGCCAAGGTTTCTGTGGCATGAAGCCAGTGACATTTTATTCAGTCCTCGTGTCTACCATAAGGTCACTTCAGGGAGGGATCCTACAAACAGAGCCCCGAGGAGCCTCTGGAACCCACGTTTAGCTCATTCTGCAGAGCAGCCCCCGCCCTGCACTTACACTGGCCACTTGTCAGGGGTATGAGCCACACAGCACCAATGGGCAGCCCAGATGACAGGGGTCCTCACATTACAGGCAGCATGTTTGTGTTGCACATGTTTCTGACAGCGGGCGCATCACCGCGGAGACCAGGCAGAAGTCAGGCAGAGCGTTAAGGTCCACCCAGGTGACCCGCCCCGGGATGGCGCCGGGCATGTCACCGCAGTCACCACTCTGAAAGCTGCCCCTGAACCCTCTGTGTGTCCGACCCGGGCAGTGCTGCTGCTCGCCTGGCCGTCCACAACTGCTTTCTCCGCTTGGCAAGAGCAGAGTTTGTCCTTCGAGCTCATCCTGCCTTAGCTCGGTCCCTGGCAAAGCCTTTGAGCAGAAGAGGCAGCAGCAGGCGGCAGTCGCCCACCTTTCCAGATTCTTCCAGTCAGACATGGTGTTCACCGAGCCCTGTCATGTGCTCCTGAGCTCACAATCCCCTCACCAGAGCACCCCCACGGTGGCTGCAGCGCCCCACGAGAACGTGCATTTTGAAGGCCGTGACAGACACTGGACGTGTCCCCACACGGCACCTTGAAATGCAGCCAGGTGTTCTCAGGGTCGGCCCGCGGGCTGTTTGAGTGAGGCCACCCTTCAGCCCCTGGGCAGGCCACCCCTTGAGCCCCCGGGCAGGCCACCCCTTGAGCCCCCGGGCAGGCCACCCCTCGAGCCCCCGGGCAGGCCACCCCTCGAGCCCCTGGGCAGGCCACCCCTTGAGCCCCCGGGCAGGCCACCCCTTGAGCTCCGGGGCAGGCCACCCCTTGAGCCCCTGGGCAGGCCACCCCTTGAGCCCCCGGGCAGGCCACCCCTTGAGCTCCCGGGCAGGCCACCCCTTGAGCCCCCGGGCAGGCCACCCCTTGAGCCCTCGGATAGGCCATCCCTTCAGCCCACACGGCTTCTGTTTGGACTGCAGGGCCGCCCCTCGGAGCACAGCCCATGAGCCCGACACTGTGACAAGGGCGTCTGCTTCTCGGTCAGGTGAAGGAATAGGGGCCAAGCCTCTTGGTCGCTGCACGTGTAATGGAAGCGTGGGCATCTCCCTTGCTGGACCCACCTGCAGCTGGGCATGCGTGGTCCCCAGAGGGCGGCCCTCTCTCCCTGAGGGCGGCCTGTGGCTCCGCCTCGGTGGCCTGAGCTGGCTCTGTGGGTGACCGTCCTGGCGCACCGCCGGCTGACGCCTGTCACTGTGGAGTCGCTGCACAGAGAGAGCGGCCTGGCCTCCCTCTGCGGTGCCGCCGCGGGCGTGTTCTCTCTGTGGAGCCCACATCTGCCCCGCCCGGCTCCCAGCAGGCGCCTACAGGGGCCTGGTCCTTTTTTTTCAATTAGTTAAATTTTTTATTGATCGTTTTTTAATTTTTTCCTAACTTACAAGCATATCGAGTACTTATCCCTGCTTCCTTCCATCCCCTCCCTCCCAACCCTTCCTTTCCCTTCATCAGTTCCTCCCCTACTCCCACCACGCGCCCGTCTGCTTCTGTGGGGTCAGGGTTCACTCTGGCTTGTCCGCTCTTGTGGGAGATCAGCCTCTGTGGTAGACCACGTGGCCCCTCCTCAGGCCACCCCACTGATAGGGTCCCTTCACTCCCCTTCACTCGGCCAGCCTAGTCCCCTAGGTTTCTGCTGCAGGTAGTTATGTTCCCGAGAGCCTCGTGGTCCATGGGGACGAGTTGGTAGGTGCGTCTCATGCCGGTCTGGGGAGGACGGTCTCATTGCAGCGAGCTCCTGGATGCAGCAGCCCTCCTGTCCTTGGAAGACCTGTAACTCGCTCTGGAGCATAACTGCTTAGCTGAGACTCCCTCCCACGCTCCCCTCTTCCTTCTTTTCCTCCCTCCCTCCCTCTCTCCCTCCCTCTCTCTCTCTTCCCCTCTTCCCTTTTCCTCCCTCGCTCCCTCCCTCGCTCCCTCTCTCCCCCTACCCTGTCCTTCTGGTTGGCGATGAAAGATGTGTTTTGCTGTGCCCTTGATCTCAGAGGAAAACAGCTGCTCTCTTAGCATACAAGGGTGATGGCGGTTGCAGTCTGCGAGCGAGACAAGCTATCTCTGAACTCTGTGCCCACCGTCATGCAGGACCCCTGCCACACTCCTGTTCCCTCCACTGAGCTCTCTGCACCGCCCACTCCTCTGCTGCTGCCGGGCCGCAGTTCCCCACATCACTGATCACGGCAGAGAAGCTGCGACTCTGGAAATGAGTCGGGAACAACCGGGACCAGTTGAGGGGCCACAGCCCAGCAGCACCGAGACTGAAATGATGTTCTTCCCGCCAGGTGGATGGGCATGACACGGGCGAAAAGCTGACGGCCTACACAGCCACCCCTGAGGCCATTTACGGCAGCTCACACGTAGCCATCTCTCCATGCCACAGGCTCCTGCATGGCTGCAGCCCTCTGAAGGAGGCCATGCAGAGGGCCCTGGTCCCAGGCCGAGGTAAGCTGGCAGGCGAGGAGTGCGTTGTGAGGTCACTTCCTTCCGGTTGCACAGCAGGCTGAGGGACCTCAGGACACCTGCCACTTTTCAAGATCCATTCTCTTCTTTAGCCATATTTTTGACTTTTCTATGTCAAAGCATGAGGCTGAACCAAGAGCTCTGGCAAAATTAAGCTTCCTGACCCCTGGGTTCCTGCTTTGAGTTCCTTTCCCGGGCTCCTGCCCAGAACCAGTTCTTTTCTTTGTGATTTTGATTCGAAACTCTTCTGATGGAGAGAGAACCTTCTCCTTACTTGTAAGTCCTGCAGCAAACACGCTGGACTAGCAGGGTCTAGAGGGAAGCCAGCGAGAATGAGTGAAAGAGAGAGAGAATGAGAATTTGGAGAGGTAATTTCACTGTTTTGAAGATGCAACAGATGTCTTTGTGAATGGGTCAGGCTGTGTCCTCTGCCGTCAGTCACTTGAGACTGGAGCGCTGCACCTCCATGAGGATCCTGTGGCCACAACACCCATCTCCAGATGGAACATACTAGAAGGCTGTGGGAAGCCATTGCCTAGGGGAACATCTGAGGATCTACTACAAGTCTAGAATTAGGCAGCAGGGCAGGACCTGAACTCAGAACATCCATCCCTGAGTACCAGTGTCTGAAAACCTGTTCTGACTGCACCTGCAGCAGGAGGACTTGGCCAAAGGAAGACCAATCACAGGACTGCAGCCAGGGAGGGAGGAGCCACTGTCCCAGGACAAGCTCGGGGGCTCTTGTGTGGGAACGTGAAAGGAAGCCTGGTCCGTTAGAAGGAGGTCTCTGGAATAATCTAAATATTTCTACAAAAATCTCATCTCAGGTTTCTCATGGACTTCAAGTGTGAATTATCAGGGTCTTGAATATATTTTATTTGACTGACAAAAATATTTTAGAGGATGATGTAAAGTTGCCATCTTTGAAATAAGCAAAGCCTCTTCCCAGCGTTAGGCTGGACAGAGCATCACGACACGTCACCTCTGCTTGGGATGGCGGCAGCTTCCTGGGAGCGCGAGGCAGTGCTGGGCCTTCCTGGGAGCCAGCTGCCCACAGGCCCTGGGGACAGCAGAAGGCCAGGGGGACATGGCCGTCCATTCGCACGGCAGATCCCGCCCTTCGCTTTCACTCTTTTTGTTTTGGTGTGTGTGTGTGTGTGTGTGTGTGTGTGTGTGTGTAGAAGTGTGTGTACACCGTGTGGAGACCCAAGGGAATCACCGTGGATTGCTCCTCCTCCTCTTTCTTTTGCTCTGGGGTTTCCCAGGCTCCACCTTCCAGGGCCAGAAGTGCAGGCTGCGCTGTTGTGCCTGGCACTTTTACGTGGGTTCTGAGGCTGCGCTGTTCTGCCTGGCACTTTTACGTGGGTTCTGAGGCTGCGCTGTTCTGCCTGGCACTTTTACGTGGGTTCTGAGGCTGCGCTGTTCTGCCTGGCACTTTTACGTGGGTTCTGAGGCTGCGCTGTTCTGCCTGGCACTTTTACGTGGGTTCTGAGGCTGCGCTGTTCTGCCTGGCACTTTTACGTGGGTTCTGAGGCTGCGCTGTTCTGCCTGGCACTTTTACGTGGGTTCTGAGGCTGCGCTGTTGTGCCTGGCACTTTTACGTGGGTTCTGAGGCTGCGCTGTTGTGCCTGGCACTTTTACGTGGGTTCTGAGGCTGCGCTGTTCTGCCTGGCACTTTTACGTGGGTTCTGAACTCAGGTCTTTTTGCTTGCAAGGCAAGGCTTGACCCATGAGCCATCTCTCCAGCCCCGTTTTTTGTTCTGTTGAAATAGAGAAAGGTAGGAGTTGAAATTCCCAGTGTGCTCAGGCACCCTGGGTGTCTCTCATGGTTATTGCAAGGTTGCCGGCAAGAACAGGAAGAGGAGGGGTCTGTCTTTGGCTCTCAGCCTGCGTGCTCAGAACAGCGTGGTAGAGAGGCGTGCAGGCAGAAGCGAGGCAGCTGGCCACGCTGCATGCGCGCTCGGGGCGGAGCGAGGCTTCGTGCTTGGCTCACTTCGCTTGTGTTGGTCTCAGCCCCGAGAGTGGCGGCTCGGTCAGGGTGGTCTGTCTTCTGTCTGGAACACTCTCGCTGATGGACCCAGAGGTGTGTTTCCATGGCGATTGACATCCTGTCGGGCGTGATGAAGATGCACTGTCACAGGTTATTTGCTCTGCTCAGAACAAGTGGAGGCTTTTCTTCTGTAAGGACAGAGAGCTTAGTTTTTACCCTCAGTGTAATTTGCAATTCCTTTAAGGCTGGGAGGGTTGAATAGAATCTAAGCCTCTAAGTATTCGGCCCATACGTTTTTTTCTCGTGGGTCATAAAATGAAGTAATTTTAATCAAGACGAATGAAGCTATGAGTTAAGAAAGACGGAGTTCTTGAGATGAAAGACCCCACAAATCCGATGACGCGGGTGCTGATGCTTGTCCTGCCCCGTGTCTGATCTAGGAGCTGTTTCTGCACATAGATGCGACCACCCCTAGCTGCAAGGGAGGCTGGGTGGGCATCGCTGCTGTTGGCTATGCGGCCGACTGAACATCCCACTGCTGAGTCCCGAGGAGGAGGCTGCGGGGCTCAGCTGCTTCTGACGGACTGTGTCTGGGTTCTGTGTCTGCTCTGCTGCCTCCTTTGCGTGAGTGGCTGAGCTGGACGCGGAGTCAGCCGATTCCCCAACAGGCCCCTGTGTTGGGGTCTGTGCCTGCACCAAGCTCTCCCTCACCTGGCGATTTTCCCTCCCCCTCCCCCCTTGCTTCCTCCTAACTTTATATTCCGACTGTAGAATTTTCAGATACACATCTCCCCTTTGAGGGGGAGAGTGCGGGCTTCTCTTGGGGGCTCCCGCAGCAGAGTGCTGGCTGCGACAGCACTGGGTGCTGCTTCAGCCTCGACCCCGGGGCTGCATTCTGCCCTGCACTCCACCCTTGCCACACCCTCGATGCAGACTGGAAGGTGGCCTGATGCCTGCAGACCCTGTTCAGCTCTGTGACATGGAAATCCTCGTTCCTGGGCTGATTTTGACCTGAGATTTGTAGGCTCTGCTCCCTCATGGGAGCTGCAGAGCTAGTCGGTGGTAGCTCTGTTAACAGCGATGCTGTGGGCGCGCCGGGCGCACGCACCACTCGCCCCTCCCACGCGCCGCCTCCTCTGGGCCCGTGTGCTCCCAGCTGCACGTGTTGGGCGAGGACGCTGCGCGTGCTTTTGTCCTCAGCTGTCCCGCAGGGACGTGCGCTTGAGATGACACGGCTCATTTGCTGTTCTCAGCCAGCCAAGCGTGTTTACCGGGTCCCTGTGCTTGCTTGTTTATTAATAGACAGGCTTTTCTGAAGCCACATTGGCCTAGAAATCACTCTTTCAGCAGAGCCTCTGAATCTCAATCCTGCCTCAATCTCCGGAATGTTAGGACTACACACGCGCCAGGCCTGGCACTGTTTTTCCTTCTTACGTAACGTCTCTTTCATTCTTTCCTTTGTGTTCCTTGAATCTCTAACTAAATCTTCCTCTACTTGCTCCGTAGCTTTTTAAAACTTTTAATACACATTTTGCATGTTCAAAAACCTGCTGAGGACTGGAGAGATGGCTTAGGGTGTAAGACTGCCTCACAACAGAAGGTCCTGAGTTTGCACCCCACATTTAGAAAAAAAGCACTGGGCTGAATGAAACAACAGCGGCCTGTACTTCCTGGTGGGCGGAGCCTGGAAAACCCCAGAGCAAAGCAAAAAGGAGGCCGAAGCAATCCAGGATGGTTCCTGAGTCACTGTTGGGCTCCACAGGACACATGGTGCCCTCTGATACACACACATGCACATACGCACACACACGCACACACGCACGCACACACGGTGTCCTCTGATACAGACACACGCAAAAACCTGCTGCATAATCCACAAGTGCCTTGTTATCCCAGAGGGGCTTCCTGGTACTGTGCCTCCCAGGCCTGCCCGGGCCCGGCTCTGCCGCACATTGTCTTCCCTCTGCCTTCGGCCAAGCATATTCTTACCATTCTCTTTCTTTGGTCATCTCTGTCCCGCACCTGTCTTTTGCTTGTCTCTCATTCGCTACTCCAGGTCCCTAAGGGAAGTGCAGGCAGGACGGAGCCGTCTTTCTACACATCTGGGTCTCTAGCATCCTGGTTTCTGCTCAGCCGTCTTCTGTATTTCCATTGTCGGCTATTTTGATTCAGGATTTCAGAAGCCTCGACCCTCGCACAGGCAGCTTTGCGCATCTGCTGCTGCTGCTGGAGGCAGTTTTCAAGGGTAGAGTCGGTGGAGCCCACGGTCACCGCCGAAGAGCAGAAGCCGTGTGCTCGCCGTGCACTTGGGATCTTCTCTTCCCCTGGGGCTCTGCTAACGCATGCACCTCACTGTGCTCCCCTTTCCAGACTGCCTCACCCCCGCGACAGCCGTGAACATGCTCACCCTGCAGGAGGTCCCCGTCGTCGTTCTGGCCACGGCCGACCTGGAAGGCTCTGTGGATTCAAAAATAGGTGAGTAGCTTTTCAGATGCCGTCCATGGGCTCCAGTTCCTGCCATCAGGGAGGAGCTAGTGTCGGTTCCTGATCTGTTTGTCCTCATGGAAATGAACGCCTGCTTGTTTCCTTTTCCTTTTTGACACTAGGATCCAGCCTAGGGCTGCCCACATGCTGGCAAACCACTCTGCCACAGCCTCGTCCCCAAACTCTACCCTGCCAGTGTTTGAAGCCAAACATGGTGGTATGCCTGCAAGCCCGGCATCAGAAGCACAGGTTCGAGGCTAGCCTTGACTGCACATGGAATTCTGTTTCAGAAAGGTGGGAGGGGTGGTGAGATAGCTCAGTGGGTAAAAGCTCTTGCTTGCAAACCTGGAGACCTGAGTGCAATCCCCGGGAGCCCACATAACAAGTAGAAAGAAGAAACCAACCTCTGATAGTTGTCCTCTGTCCGCCACATGTGTTCCATGGTTCTCTCTCTCTCTCTCTCTCTCTCTCTCTCTCTCTCTCTCTCTGTCTCTCGTAAGTAAAATAAAAAGGGAGCAGCGAGATGACTCAGCGATTAAAGACACTTGCAGCAGAGCCCTGACAGCCCGAGTTCAGTTTCTGGAGCCCACGTAGAGGTGGAAAGAGAAGCAACTCCTGCGAGTTGTGCTCTGACTTCCATGTGCATGCTGTGACATGTCTGTACCCAAACACAATCAGACATACAAATGTCCTTTAATAATGGTAAAAAAAATTTTTTAAAGATAAAGGAGAGAAAAAGTATGTTGAAAACATTGAGTTTATCACACATGGGAGAGTTGCTATTAAGAATAAAAAAATCGGGCTGGAGAGGTGGCTCAGGGGTTAAGCCTCCGCCTTGCAGGCGGAAGGTCCTGAGTTCGGATCCCAGATCCCACGTATAGACGCCAGGTGGAAGCGGGGGGCGGCCTGCGCTTCTGGTCCTGGTAGGGCGGAGCCTGTGAATCCCGGGGCAGAAGGAGGTGGAGGCGTCCATGGTGGTTCGCGAATTCGTCCGTGGTTCTACACATACACAGACACACACACACACACACACACACACAGACACGTGCACATGCACACAGTTGAATAAATAATAATAATAATAATTTAAAAGAATAAAAAAATCTCAGGTCCTACTTCCACATAATGCTCGGCATGCGGTGTATATCTGTAACCAGCACCCCAGGGTGCAGACAGGTGGACGAATCCCTTGAGGCTCCTGGCCAACCAGTCCAGACAGTCAGTGGCCTGTGAGCTCAATGAGAGCCCTAGTTCAAAAGATAAGGTGGAGAGTGATTTCAGACTCCCGGCATTGGCCTGCGGCCCCACGCGCGCTCAACATGCTTGCACGCATGTACAGGTGCACACAGCACATACACAAGCACAGACGCCACGTTGCACCATAAAGACACAGTCCTGTTGCTGTGTGCATTTCTTAGTTAGTAAATTATTAAGCTGTCAGCGTGAGAAAGTAAAGATGTAGCTACTGGGGGAACAGTTATTTGTTTTGAATTTTGAGTTAAATCATTGACACAATATTAAGGTTTGAAATAAAACAATTAGATTCTGTAGATGAGCTTAGAAAAATTGTTTTTCCTGTTTGTGATTTCCCTCAGTTGCATAATTAATCTTTTCAAAATTACTGCTTTTCGCCTTCCAAGGATGGAAGCAGAAGTGAACAGGAGGATTTTTGCCACTTTGCGTTCTAGGAAGCTCACATTACAGTGCGAAGCCACATAAACTGTGTGTCCACCATGTCTCCTTTCGCGCATCCCCCAGGCGCCTGAAGCCAAGCGCCGGCCTTGTAGATCAGTGACTGTTTTCCCTTCCTAACCGTGACACCTTTTGGTTCTGTTTACTGCTGACTTTGACCTTGTCCTTCAGTCACCAACATTTGTGCCCTGTCCTCAGTGCTTCCTGGGATACATGCCACGTGGCAGAGCTTTCAGGCTCCACCTCCTACGTGACCCTTCTTCATACAACGTGCTCTACACAGCATGCCAACAGTTTCCCTGGGAGACCCCGTTGCTAGGGACACTGCTGTCCACGAGCATTTAGCAACTTTGGAAACTATGTGAGAGAGAGAGAGAGAAACCGAGTGAGCAAGCTCTGAAGGTCATAGAACAAACTCGGGTGTTGGGCCTCACTGGCCACCTTGACAGAGTCTCTTGGTTGTTTGCATTGCATAAGCCCAGCGAGCTGACCACACACCCCAGACCCCAGCGAGCTGACCCCAGACCCCAGCGAGCCGACCACACACCCCAGACCCCAGCGAGCTGACCACACACCCCAGACCCCAGCGAGCTGACCACACACCCCAGGCCCCAGCGAGCTGACCACACACCCCAGTGAGCTGACCACACACCCCAGACCCCAGCGAGCCGACCACACACCCCAGACCCCAGCGAGCTGACCACACACCCCTGCGATTCTCCTGTCTCTGCCTCCCGTCTCCCCCAGGAGCTCTGGAGTGCAGTCACTCGTGTGCCTGGCTTTACATGGTTCTGAGGATTAGAACTCATCCTCATATTTGTGCAGCAAGTACTTTTACTCTCCAGCCATCTCCCAGCCTGTTTCAGACCCGTCCTGTGTATGCGCAGCTGAGGAGAGTGCAGGTCACACCAGGGTGTCAGAGTAGTGAGGCCCCCGCCCCTGCAGAGCCAAACTCGTAAGCCTGCTTCCCGCCGAAGCCCTGAGCAGCCCCGCCCCAGGCGATCCGCCCTGCTTTGCCTCGGCTCCCCAGGACGTGTGTGGGCTGGAGAGTAAGTGCTGTTCAGAACGTTCCGTTGCCTCCAGGAACACACAGGCTTCCAGAGTCCTGACTCGGGGCCTCTCGAGGTGCTGAGAAGCGGCAGGAAGCAGTGCTCCCCCAGGACACCCCTGAGCGTGCCTGAGACAGGCTCCCCCCCCCCCACCTAGCTCCATTGACACATGCACATTCTTTAACACAGGGAAAAACCCGAAGGAAGCAGCTGCAGCCTGGGGGGCGAGTCTCAGCCCCAGCCCCGTTAGCATCCCCGTGCGCTGGTCCAGGAGGCCCAAGCCCCTGGAGGGTCAGCGCGGCACCCGTGCAGTGGTCCAGGAGGCCCAAGCCCCTCGAGGGTCAACGCGGCACCCGTGCTTGGGAACTTGGAAGGACATGATGCTCTGGGTTTCTCCTCTGGACAGGAATCCCCAGCACCAGCTCAGAGGACGCCAGGCTGGCCCACGCCCTGGGCCTGCCCTTCTCTGACGTCATTGAAACCTCGTCTGACGGCACAGAGCGGCTGAGCGGCTCCGCTGAGGTTGGTCAAAGCCCGCGCCTGCGAACTTGCATGTGATGGGGACCAAGAGGGTTGACGGGCAGCCGCAGGGCACAGGTGTCCCCTCCCACCGCCCCCCTGCAGCCTTGCAGCCTTGCTCGGCCTTTGGGCCAGCGCTGTTCTTTAAGACCTAGATGCTTATCAGCCAGAAATCTAATCCAGCCCTAGACCAGATGTCACTGAAGTAATGAATCTTCTACTTGAAAAACAGTCTTTGGCTCTTCGGCCTGGGGAAGGTGGTTGTACTCCTCAGATGAACCACTGTGCCCACCTGAAGAATGAACAGAATTCAGAGTTGTGTCGTCTAGTCAAGATGATCTCTGCTAGTAGCAGCACTGAAAAGTGGCGTGTCCAGCAGGCTGTGGTCCCCACCTGAGCTGACCCAAACCAGGAAGTGTGGTAGAGGAGGCAGGCGAGGGGTGACCTGCACCCGTGAGTCTCACACTTGAGCACGCTTCAGAATTCTCACTGGCTTGTTTAACAGATGGGCAAGCTCCTCGCAGGTGGACTGACTCGTCTTCAGGTAGAAGCCAAAGACTTTGCATTTCTGGCATGTTTGCAGCTGCTGCTGTGATACGGAGAGTGTCGAGACTTGCAGCTGACAGGCCTGCTGTTCAGAGTGGGGTCCCTGGCCAGCATCGCTGTTAGGCGTCCCCCCCGCCCCACTCACTAGTAAAACAGGTTGGGTGTGGCTTAGAGAACTCTATCTTCAACTGCCACATGTGGGAAATCTGGAAGGTGTTTTAACATACTGGTGCTTCAAAGCTGGGCACAGTGGGCTGCCCTCCGCCTGGTCTCGGCCCACTCGGTTACTCTGATGTGACCATCGCCGAGGCCGAGGACGTGAGCATCAGGCGTCAGTGGGGACCGAGGATGTCAGACCGAGTCAGGGAACTGCTGCTCCGTGTGACGATGCCGCCACACCTGCTGCTTCTGAATCCCTGGAGACGTGCTTCCCTAGAGACGGGCTGAGAACTACCCTGGGTGGTTCTGAGCCCACCAGACCTGAACATCCAGGTTTTCATTTCAGGTTTGAGGCCACTTACATAGAACGCCCCGTCTCTAGCCGGCTGTCTAACCAAGGGAATCATAATCAGTTTTGATGAGTTTTATTCTTTTCCATTGAAGGGAGGAACAGTTCCTGACTTCCTGTTTGTACCTTCACTTTGTCAGTTTATTGCAGTCAGAATCACGCTGTGAGATATTTCAGGGTAGCCTGTATTTAGTCCTCTTCCTGAAGAGCTGGGCGGGGAGCGGGGCCAGGACGTGTGTAAGGAAGCTAGTCTTCAGCAAGCAAGGAAGGGCACCACAGCCAAGAAACTTCCAGTCCTCCAGGTTGTGCCCCAATCATCCTCGTTGACTACTTGAGATAGCTTCGGGGTCCATGCGCCCCCGTGGCTCAGGCTAAGCCAGTCAGTCAGCTGCCATACCTGAGGGGTGGAGGAAAGATGGCATGACCTGTTCTCCCCGTGAGGTGCTGGAATGTTGCGACACTGCTGCTTGCAGATGGACTTGAAGACAGTGCGTCATAATCCGCACCCTGTCTGCCTAGCCTTAGTGCAAAGCACAGGGAAATTGCCCCCCCCACAGCCGCGACCCTCAGAATGTCGGCATGCAGCACGTCTCGTGACTCCGAGCTCCGTGGAGGTGCAGGTGTGCTGCGTTTACCTGTTCCCTGAGGCCTAGCACAAGCCCACATTCCCCCAGGTGCCCACATTCCAGTGGTTTGGGGACCTCACAGTCCACTCACGGGTTAGCTGGGCCTCTGGAAGCATCAGCGCGGAGGGGACTTCTCCGCTGTGCCATTATGTTCTGCCCTCGTGATCACAAAGTGGGAGCATTTAGGTGCAGAAAGTGCAGCTGTATGCAAGTGCAGGAGACGAGTCCTTGTTTGCCTTGATACTGGGCTTGTCTTGTCTGGACGCGTCCCCTGCAGCAGGGAGGAGTCACTAAAGCACCTGCCTCGGGTCCTCGGCCGCAGCTCCACGCCGATGGTGACCGTCTCGCAGGTGTCCCGGGGCCCCTCGGATCCAGGGGTCCCGAAGCAGAGCCAGCTCCCAGCATGCCTTGGGCATAACGCCGTGGCCCACGGTGCTCTGGGGGCCTTGGGAAGATTCTGATCTCCTTAGAAATTGGGAACAAAAGAAAACATCCATTTGTTTTTCCATCAGTGTAGCTGCAAAGTGTGTTTTAATGTTAGGCTCAGGAGAAAGCCACAGAGGCCGGCGAGCCCAGGGCTCGGGGAAGACCCCGTGTAGACTCGGCCCCGGGAGCCATATGCCAGCCTGTCTCACGGTTGCCCCTCCTCTCCCCAGTTCACAGGTATGACCCGGCAGGATGCCTTTCTGGCCCTGACGGAGAAAGCCCGCAGAAAGAGAGTGGGTGGGTACGTGACGAGCAGCAAGCTGAAGGACTGGCTCATCTCCCGGCAGCGCTACTGGGGCACGCCCATCCCCATTGTGCACTGCCCGGCCTGCGGCCCCGTGCCCGTGCCCCTGGAGGACCTGCCCGTGACCTTGCCCAGCGTCACGTCTCTCACCGGCAGAGGAGGCTCCCCGCTGGCCTCGGTTGCGGAGTGGGTGAATTGCCGCTGCCCAAGGTGAGCGGCCTCAGCCAGTGCCCAATGCATCACCCCCGGGCATCAACTGCCCCCTCTTCCCCCGACTGCCGCCAGCATGGCAGAATGCTGCAGGCGCTTTGGCACTTTCAGAGAAGGGGGGCTTCCGTTCCACCTTCGAGGGCCCCTGCCCTCTGCCTGTGGAGGCAGCCACGTCACCGCAGGTCTCTACAGAAACCCTGATCCTGTGGAAGGCGCTGGTGTCAGTCGTGTGCTCAGAGGCCAGCGTCCTTCTTTTCTGGTAAGGTCTTCCATTGTGGGTCGAGGCCTGCGAGTGTGGAGATCTTGGCATGAGTGGGGAGCGGATTGGAGAGAGTCCAGGTGTTCGTGTGTAACGGAAGGAAACAGCCCCGATTTCCTGTTCCATTTGGGAGTCAGATCACGTTCTCTGGCAGAGCCTGGCCCCCCGCCAGCCGACTCAGCAGCAGAATCAGAGCCAGCAGGGTGCCCTCCCTTCACAAAGCAGCCACCCCGCTTGCAGGCCACGAGGGGGTTCCGGGCCCCTTAGTCCGCTGGACTAGACGGAGCCGCTCATGCATAGTGCACCGATGTGTCTGGCAGGGCTCAGCCACCGGCCTCATCCCGGCCCCTCTGAACGGGCTGTCTGGCGTCCCACTTCCCCAAGCCGCAGGCGCTGGACCAGCCCCGCAGGCCGTCGGCAGGGGCTGGCCTCATGAGGGCTCCGAGCAGGTCCAGCGGATGCTCCGTCCTTCTGGGTCCTCCAGGTCGCCCTGCAGCCGTAGTACAGCAGGGGAAACGGCCCCTGCCCGAGGCACAGGCCGCTTCAGTGCGTCCAGCAAGCAGCTCGGGCGAGCCACTCGCTGGTCGCGAAGCGGAGTGGCACAGAGGGCAGGCCGCAGCCTCAGGTGCAGCGGTGGGCACTGTGCCCACCTCCTGGCTCTCAGACCTTGCCGACTTCTGAGCCTCTCTCGAGTCCTGATTGCTCCCCTGCACGGTGTGGGCCATAGTCTGTCTCCGTGATCCCCGGGTCACGCGTGGCATCGGGCGGGGTCACTGAGCAGGGCCTGACGACTGCGTCCTCCGTCTGCTCTCCGCTTGCCTGGCGGCCTCAGCGAGGGCATCGCTCCAGCGGTTACACTCTGCCGGTGGTCCGCAGGCCCGGGAGGCAGGACAGGGAGTGGTGTGGGAGGGTTTCCAGGTGGATTCTGCCTGCATCTGCATCGTCTGCAGCCCTCATCTCGGCCCACGAGACGGTGGGAAAGAGAACGTGCCCATTCTCTCGCAGGCTAGTGTCTGGTACAACCAGATGCAGTCCTAGTCGAGACCTGGCTTTACCGAAAAGGCGATCGTCAGAGCCCCGCCCGGCAGTAGCACACAGGACGCTCCCGCCCTTCAAGGGCAGTTCCCGTACGGAAATGCAGGGGGCCCGGAGTCTGCCAGATGTTAAGCTCTGTGTCCTTCATCCGCTGGTGGGCATTGGCCCACCCTGCTGCAGGTGGTTGGTGGGAGACGAGGAGGCCGACGGATGAACTTCCTTCCTCAGGTGCACTGGGCCGGCCAGGAGAGAGACGGACACGATGGACACTTTTGTGGACTCTGCGTGGTACTACCTCAGGTACACGGACCCTCACAACGCTTCCAGGTGATTGCTAGAGCAAGAGGTGGGAGGGACTGGGGACCCATCTGGGTGGGCGAGAGGGGAGGAGCTGAGCCGGCAGGGAGCGCACTCAGCGCACGCACGTGTAAGCCGGTGTAAGCTGGTGTAAGCCAGCCGGTACCCAGAGCTGCAGGAGGAGAGTAAAGAGGAGCCCAGACGCAGCGTGCTGAGAGCTCCAGCTCTCAGCAGACATGTCCATTCAGAACACAAGGCTCTGGGCTGACACGCCTCTGGTCCCCGGAGCAGCTGGAGACCGGGGACTGGCATGAACACCAGGGCGGGCCCACAGCGGGCGGGGGAAGCTCACGGTTCCCAGCACAGGCCAACCCTGGCTCCATCAAGCACAGGGCGAGGCTCTTAGAGAGGTTGTGCTAGATTACTAAGCGAGGTCGCTCACAGCCAAGGCAGCCCAGGCTCCTGAAGAGGTTTGCTAGATTACTACGTGAGGTCGCTCACAGCCAAGGCAGTCCCAACTGCAGGAGGTGAAAGCAGCAAAAAGAAAATGTGTCCGCCATGCCCTGCGCAGAGCACCCTGCCCTTACCGGACCCCCCGAATGTGGCATCCCCTGCTTAACGAGGCGCTGGGGAACAGCAGAGCTAGGCATCGCTCCTCCCACACACTAGTCGGGAGATAATCCATCCCCAAATGAGCAAGTCAATAAGAACATAAACAAATTCAAATGATTGCCAGAGTTAAAAGTGAAGCTGGGCGTTGTGGTCCGTGCTGTGACCCCAACACTCGAAGGCTGTGTGTTCAGAGCCGTGGTCTACAGGAGACCCCGCATCAAAAGCAGAGTAAAGCTTTCCTCACCAGTACCATAGCAATGTGTTCGTGAGAGGCACGCGGGCCGTGTTCTGGCCTGAGGATTGCAGCTGCTTCAGTTTGTTTCAGACATGAGAGCCTCTGAAGGGATACAAAGGGCTACTGTGGTTGGGAGGGCCCGGGCGGCCCTGCCCAACCGACACGGGGCCTCTCAGCCTCCTTCTGGGAGAGCTGCAGGCCCTTAAGTGCCAGGGGACACTGGTGAGGGGGAGACTCGGCCCTTAAGTGCCAGGGGTGCTGGTGTGAGGGAGACTCGGCCCTTAAGTGCCAGGGGTGCTGGTGTGAGGGAGACTTCTCAGGCTTCTTCAGAGGTAAACCTTTCTGCAGACGGAGGGTGCGCGGCACACAAGGGCCCAGACTGGCCCACCTCTGTGCTTCCCCAGGAAGCAGCACCATGTCCCCCGTGACCCTGAGCCAGCAGTACAGAGCCCCCCACGTGACCCCCACCCAGCAGCACAGAGCCCCCCACATGACCCCCACCCAGCAGCACAGAGCCCCCCACGTGACCCCCACCCAGCAAACACAGAGCCCCCCACATGACCCCCACCTAGCAACACAGAGCCCCCCACATGACCCCCACCTAGCAACACAGAGCCCCCCACATGACCGCCACCCAGAAGCACAGAGCCCCCCACATGACCCCCACCCAGCAGCACAGAGCCCCCCGATGTGACCCCCAGCCAGCAGCACAGAGCCCCCCGATGTGACCCCCAGCCAGCAGCACAGAGCCCCCCACGTGACCCCCAGCCAGCCTTATGTCCTCCCAGCCTGCTGCTCTGGAATCTTCCTGGATGGTTGCCAGGCAGTTGAGCTGTCTAAGGGTCACTTCCTCATTCACTGTGTACTTGGTGAGCTGGCGCCATCCCCGCACTCTCTTCACTGTTGCCTGCATCGAAAGTTAGATTTCCTTAGGAAACTTCTTCACAGAGGAAACAAAACAATGATTGATTAGTTGGTTACTGTATTTATTTTAATGTGCCAGCATGCTGGCACAGTACAGGCTGTGCCACCGTAGACCTCACCCTTCTGGGGGCTCCCACCCCCAGCCTCCAGGGGCATCCTGGGAAAGGTGCTTTGAGGGTAGAGACAGAACTCATAAATGTTGAAATCCCATGAAGCACAAGTTCCTAAACTGACCTCAAATGAGCCGTTGCCTTGGCAACAGAAAGGTTTTCCCCCAGTGCCCCATCCCTTCCTGGCTCTGCAGCCAGCAAATAAAAGGCGGGCAGGGCCAGTGGGAGAGGGGCTTCATGTCTGCTTGGCGGGGAAATATCTAGCTGAGGGAGCCTCCTGGACTGTTGTGACAGCTAGGTCCTCGCTAGGTCCTCAGCAGGCTTTGCTGCTTTAGTACACTGTACATGGGCTGTTGCCATTTTAAAGCTGCTTTTCAAAATAAAGTTAAATTTGTTTTAAATGTACATGTCTTATATCTCTACTATAGATGTCCCTGCTGCCCTCTGTTGGTAAGAATGCACATATTCAACTGCCTAATAATAAAAACTAAATCTAGCATCTTTCACGTGTTCTTTTTAAAAATTATATTTATTAAAATATTAGACGCTGGAAAGATGGCTCAGGGTTAAGCCTCTGCCTTGCAAGCAGAAGGGTCTGAGTTTGGATTCCAGATCCCACGAACAAGTAACTAGCAGAAATGGCAGCAGCCTACACTTCTGGCCCTGGGAGGTGAAGCCTGGGAAACCCCAGAGCGAAGCAAAAAAGGAAATAGAGCAATCCAGGGTGATTTCTGATATCACCCTTAGTCCTCTGGTACACACACACACACACACACACACACACAATAAATAAATAAATAAATAAATAAATGATTTTGGAAATACTAACACATCGTGTATGTATGTCTTCTACAGCAGTATGTCTTCTACAGATTCCCAGGGAGGTGGTGGCCATGCTTTTTTCCACCTATTACAGAAGCTTTTGTTTTATCATAACAGAAAATCAGGCTTCTCTCCTCATTTCAGGGCATGCGCAGGTCTCGGTCTGTCCAGTCTGGTCAGCTGAGGCAGAGCAGGTTCGAAGCCTCCTTTTCTCTCCCGCAGCCCCTTCAGCCGGGCAATGGCAGACTTCTGGATGCCCGTGGATGTGTACATCGGGGGGAAGGAGCACGCCGTCATGCACCTGTTCTACGCGCGGTTCCTCAGTCACTTCTGCCACGGTCAGAACATGGTGAAGCACAGGTGAGCGCCGGCCGGAGCATCCCGTGGTCACGGGGCGGGAAGCAAGGGTCTGTGCCCGTCGGGGAAACGCGGCTGCTGCTTGGGCGTGTTGTGGAGCTTGTCTGCACCAGAGCAGCTTGGGTGCGTGTACACGTGCTGCTCGCTCACCGAGCGCACACCCCGCTGCAGGTGTGCACTCCAGCCACCACGCCCTGTTCAGCCGAGTTAGAGAGCTTGAGGATTTCACTGTGAAAGAGAGACGTCTCGTGATGGCGCGTGGCTCTCCGGCTGGTCTATTTTAGCGAGATACGGTTGCTTTGATGATCCATTATTTGTGTCTTTTTGCATTTCCTGACTTTCCTTAAACTTGCAGAGTAGCTGAGGTGACCTTGAACTCCTGGTCCTCGCCTCTAACCTCCCAAGCATAGCACTTTGGGGGTGCCCCTCCACACCCCCTTGGTCCACTCATTTCAAATGTCATCTGTGTCTTTCACTTTGGGGATTGGATCATAGAGTCGGTTGTCTTCCCTGTCAGTGTGGTTAGGGCCTGTCAGCTCTCTAGATAGAGTACAATTAGTCAAACGAATCATCAACTTTTCTAATTATTATCACAAAAAAAGTCCAGTGATGCTTTCATTCTTGGCAGGAACAGGAAAGAGTGTCTAGGGGTTGAATTTTAACTATGAAAACCTTAAGTCCAAAGATAAATGTCTTTTGAATTTTTAAAAACCATTTACTTATCGCTGTGCGTCTGTGTGTATATTGTATAAGCACGTATGTTGTGTGTGTGCTCATGCACATATGGTATATATATGGACTCGTGTACATGCACATGTGTGTGTGAGCTCATGAACAAGCACAGATATGTTGTGTACACGTGTACTCATGCACACATACATACATGTGCTGAGAAATGAACTCAAGTTCTCATGCTTCTGTGGCAGGCACTATACTACAGAGCCATCCCCCAACCCACTAAACTTTTAAAAAAAATTTAGCGTGTGTGTGTGTGTGTGTGTGTGTGTGTGTGTGTGTGTGTGTGTCTGAACCTACATGAGGACCCTCCTCCCTTTCTCCTTGCCTCCTTCGGAAGTAAGACAAGAGACGCCCTCAGGGCCAGCAGGAGTCAGTTTTGATGCTTGATGTAGTGGAGCCCAGACTAACCTGGGAATGTGAGGGTCCCATCCCTCGCCAGCTTGCACAGAGCTGTGCTCGGGACAGGCCAACAAGAGCTGCCCCAGGAGTGCTGTGAAGGAGAAGGACAGAGCTGGGGCAGAAGAGCGTGGAACCTCCCGGCGGGGGGGTGGGGGGGTGGGAGGGGCCTTGCTCCAGCGCCCCCATGCTGCAGGCGGAGGTCACTACTTACAGAGGCCCCCACTGCAAAATCACTGGGGTGAATGAACAACACAGCTACACGCACTGGTCCATCCCTGACACCACATGTCCTGTGCTCCCTGGGACTGAGCAATGAACGTGGTCACGTGATGTGGCGTCAACACCAGCAGGACTGGGATCAACGTCCAGCAGGGCCTTGCCGTACCCCCAACCCTGACCCTAACACTGACCCCAACCCTAACCCCAATCCTAACAACCCCAACCCTGACCCTAACCACACCAACCCTGACCCTAACCCTAACCCCTAATCCTAACAACCCTGACCCTAACAACCCCAACCCTAACCCCAATCCTAACAACCCCAACCCTGACCCTAACCACACCAACCCCAACCCTAACCCCAGATGACACCTGGCATCCTACTAGTCCCTAAGCCCAGATGACACCTGGCACCCTACTAGTCCCTAAACCCACATGATACCTGGCACCCTACTAGTCTCTAACCCCAGATGACATCTGGCATTGTCTCAGTTGTTACCAACATGCTGACAACCTGTTGGACTACAAGCTCTTGAGTTAGCAGCAGCCCTCTGCCCATCGTCATGCACAAACAAACTAAATGAATAGTCAGATGTGACTCCCTTTTGAAGGCAGATGCGGCCTGCTTCAGCCAGAAGGAGAGCCAGATTCCCATCCCTGTGGAGTCTTCCCTAGATCCTGGAAGAGGGGAGGAAAGGACAAGAACCCAGGAGGTGCCCTTTGCCACGAGCTCTTGGGCACACTTCCCTTTCTACCCTCCTTCCCCCCTGCCAGCCTTCCTCCAGAGTGGACAGTTTGCAATCTTTGGGTGCACACTTTCCTCCCTCAGCCGGAAGCCATAGGACCCAGCACCTGTCCCCTCGCTTCACTCACCTGCTTCCTTGCTTGTTTGCCTGTCCTTTGCTGCCCACACACACACACACACAAACACACACCACACACACACACACACACACACACACACACACCACACACACAAACACACCACGCATACACACACACACACACACACACACACACACACACCACACACCACACACACACACACACAACCCCACCTCCGCTGCTGGGGAATTCATTTATTCATTTCATCCAAACAAGCTTGGTGTGGTTCAAATCAGTTAGTGTGGCTGAGAACCCATTGAGAGCCAAGTGCCTGAGAGGTCTTCGGGGACGTTCTCGGTGGTCCTCACAGCACAGAGGCAGGCCAGCCACATTCTGAACCTAAGAGGCTTTCCTGTCTGCCATGCACAGCCACAGGGCCCACAACACACCAACCAGAAAACCACCCAGGAGAGGCCCAGACCCCTTTCCGTGGAGGTAGCTTTGCAGCGAGGCCTGGAGGCCAGTCAGGTTCTTACAGTAGTTTGGGAGCAATTTAGTGGAGATGCAAAGTGTTGTCTAGGCAACACTTGCAAAGGGCAGGAAACCTGCAAAGGGAAGGGGCGATCTTGGTGACCAGATGAGGGGTTTGGCCATACTGAGAAGGAGGCATCCCTCTTTCCTCCCTCGTATTTGGAGGGGTTTGTGTCAGAGACAGCAAATGGTCTGGCAACCATCCCCAAGTACACAGCTCAGCACCGGGCTCGTGCCTGCTGAATGAGCAATGCAGTTAGCAACCCTCCAGGCCTGCAGCAGTGCAGCACTAGCATGCAGCATGCAGCTCAGCACCAGGCTCATGCCTGCTGACTGAGCAGGCGATGCAGTTAGCAGTCTCCAGGCTTGCAGCAGTGCAGCACTAGCAGAGTCCCAAGACTTGGCCCGAGTGAGGCAGGGCACTGCGATGGCTCTGGGGAGGACTCCTCAGTCCTGACCGAAGCCAGGGCCCTGGTCCTCGTGCCAGATTTCGCCGTCCTGCTCCAAAGGGTCCATCCGACACAGCGCTTGCTGTGCTGCTGCTGGGAAAGCCGGGTAGCCGAGGTCCAGGCGCTGGCACTGACGTTCAGAAGTGAGGACCATTCACCCCCGACCCTTGGATCCAGTACACTGCTGCTTCGTCCCTTCTGGGGAGATGCTCCAGTGTGGACCACCTGAGATCCTCACTCAGAAACGTGGTCATGTAGTGGTCAGACTAGCGGTGGCCTTGGCAGGCTTGCGTGGAGATGGATGGGAAGAGTGCAGCGGAGGCATGAGGGTGCTGGTTGCACGGTCATGTCTCCGTCAGGAAGATTCATCAGGTTACACCCCAAAGACTGGCACACTGTTCGCTGTGCGTTCTGTGCGTCGTTTGCCTTGACCGAGAGCAGTTTGAGCAGCAGTTCCGAGCATTCTCAGAAGATGGCAGTGTTGGGTCAGTTGATAAATGTGAGAACAGGATCCCACTCCTTTTAACTTTAGTTGTGTATTTACTTATTTATTTTGACAGTGTCATGCAAAGGGTAGGACCCTTTGGTCCAGGATGACTTCAAACATGGGATCTTCCTGTCTCAGCCTTCTGAGTAGCTGGAGATCACAGGTGTAGACCCCCATGCCGCTTCCTGACTTGTAATACTAGTGTTTTGGGGGTGCTGTCTACTGAGCCTACAGCCTCGTGCATGCCAAGCGTGTGCTATACCCAAAGCCCTGGCCTGTGGAGCACTGGGCACAACCATCAGACCTGCTCAGCGCTGGGACAGTAACGGCCAGTTGAGTCGCCAGCCTGAGCAGTGCAAGATAAATAAGCTAATTAAGACTTGGGCGTGGCAGCTGTAGTCCTAACACTCAGGAGGCTGAGGCAGGAAGCTTGCCTTGTGTGAGGCCAGCCTGGGCTACATGACTTGAGGCCAGAATAAGATACAAATGCAGAGTAAGACCCTTTCTCAAAACATGAAGATGGGGTGCTGGGCTGGTCAGGCAGAGCATGCACATGGAAAAAGTCAGGGTTCCTTTGCTTCTTGGTGACCTCATCTCTCCCGTCTCTTGTTTGGTCTCTACCTTCCATTATGCTGCCCATCCACACAGCTGTTGAGTGGGGATTTGGGGTATCAGTCTTTGTCCAACTGGATGAACTCGTGTGTAGAATAAGAATTCTGTGAGCTTAACCTACATTCCTTAGAGGTCTACTATGCCCGTTTGGGTTTCTGGACCAGTAAACAGAAGCTCCCAGTCCCTTATGGCAGGAAGCTTGCATCCGAGAGCCGATATGTTAGAACACGCTTGGTGGCATTCCTGGCAGTCCCTCATGCCTTCCTCACAGGGACAAGTCCTGTGCCTGGAATGTAGAAGACAAGTGCGCATGCTCTCCCTTATGGTCACGCTGTCCTGTGCCTGGTATGCAGGAGACGCACGCGTGTGCCGATGTCTTGTGTTGCCTTGTTGAGCCACATCAGGACAGGAGTGGAACCACTTCAAACTTGAAGTAATTTCAGCCGAAGGCAACTTCTACTTGTCCTCTTAAGAGGGATTTGTTTTCAGCCAGTAAGGGTGTCAAAGAGCTGCTTCTTAAAAATCAACACTGAAGGTATACCTGGTTGTACACTGGGGCACTGGGTAGCCGTCTTTGAGACAGATCAATATAGATGGTGATTCGTGTGGCCATTCACAAAGTAGTGCATGTAGCATCTTTTCATGTATTGAAATCCAGAAAAATACCTCTGCAGTCATGTGGGTGTGCACGTGTTCACATGCATAAACATGCTGAGAAAGGTCTAGGGTATTTCCAGGGGTGCACTCCAACCACTGCCAGCTCTCGCCCCCAAGGGGAGCGGGCCGGCCAGTAGGAGGCGTGTTCAGATTTGAACAGACAGACACATTCCTGCACAACTTGTCAGACTTAAAACTTTAAAAGAATCTGAGCAGACAGTGTTGAAAGTCTGTCAGGAGGGGCTGGAGAGGTGGCTCAGGGGTTAAGCCTCTGCCTTGCAGGCGGAAGGTCCTGAGTTCGGATCCCAGATCCCACGTATAGACGCCAGGCGGAAGTGGGGGCGGCCTGCGCTTCTGGTCCTGGTGGGCGGAGCCTGTGAATCCTGGGGCAGAGTAAACAAGGAGGAGGTGGAGGCGTCCATGGAGGTTCCCAAGTTTGTCCGTGGTTCTACACACACACACACACACACACGTGCACGCGCACATACATACACACGTACGCACAATTGAATAAAAATAATAAAAAAAAAAGAAAGTCTGTCAGGAGGACAGTTTGGAACTCCCCCCAAGCTCTGGGGGTCTGAGCGCAGCGCTGCGACTCCTGGCCTCTGTTCACCTCGTATTTCCTTCCCTCTTCGCAGGACGCCCGGAGGCAGGTTTCTTGCTCCCACATTGTCACTGACAGACTGGTAGTCAGAGCAGATTAGTGCCTGGCCTGGCTCATGGGCTTCATTGAGAAACGGGCTGGACACATCTGAGGCCAGTGCGCTGTCCACTTTGCCCTTGTGGTGAGTGGACCTGGCGTTACCTGCTGTGACGGTACCACTGTTCCTGAGGAAGACGGGCCCCACCCAATTTGCCGCAGGGTGGCGACTGTCTCTCAGCAAGTGTAATCTGGAGTGTTGGTTTCAGGGTGTCTGGTGTCCCTGCCACTACACCCTTCCTTTCCTACCGTCTTGCGCAGGGAGCCTTTCCGTAAGCTGCTGGCGCAAGGCCTCATCAAGGGGCAGACGTTCCGCCTGTCGTCCGGCCAGTGTCTACAGAGGGAGGACGTGGACCTCACAGGTAAGGAGGGCGGGGCCTGGCTGCTGCAGCCAAGAAGTACCTCTAGTGGGGGATGTCTTGGGGTCCTGCAAGGTCAGTGTGCCCTGGCTGGACCTCTGAAGGCTGCCCCTGGGATTAGCCGTCCTTCCCTCCACTCAGTCGTTCTGCTCACACATCACTTGAGATTTTCATGTTCAGTGACAGGGCTTGCTCAAGAGATGCAGGGTCACTGGGCGTCACGTCCGGCCCAGCCCAGGTGATGCAGGGTCACTGGGCGTCACATCTGGCCCAGCCCAGGTGATGCAGGTCCTCTGGGCGTCACATCCGGTCTAGCCCAGGTGATGCAGGGTCCGCTGGGTGTCACATCTGGCCCAGCCCAGGTGATGCAGGGTCCTCTGGGCGTCACATCCGGCCCAGCCCAGGTGATGCAGGGTCCTCTGGGCGTCACATCCGGCCCAGCCCAGGTGATGCAGGTCCGCTGGGCGTCACGTCCGGCCCAGCACTGTTTAACAGAGCCACTGCAGGACAGAGCCCCAGACCCAGGGCATGGACTCTCCCACATCTCTTGCTGTGTGGCCGGGTGGCACGGTTCAGAACTGTGGACTGCTGCCCTGCCTGCCTCTTCACCCTGGAGTGGCCTCTCGGCCCTCCCAGCAGATCCCACCCCTCCTCCCCAGACGGCCCTGCCCGGGACGAGTCGGAATCGCGCTCTTCCCACACATGCTTCTGGCATCTAGGTCCTGTTGCTGTTCACGCGAGAACGAGAGAGAAGGTGGAAGTGACGTGGGAGAAGATGAGCAAGTCCAAGCACAACGGGGTGGACCCTGAGGAGGTCGTGGCGCAGTACGGGATCGACACTATCCGGCTCTACATCCTCTTCGCGGCTCCTCCCGAGAAGGACATCTTGTGGGATGTGAAGAGTGAGGGCTTCTGCCGCGTCCTTGTATCTGCCCTGCACTCCGAGGGGGCTGGGGGAAGAGACAGAATTCTAGGAGTCAGCCTGTCTACCTGCTGCCCACTCCAAGACCAGCGTTACCAACGCACAGGGTCTGCGGACCTGCGGGGACCCCACATAAAGATCCCTAGTCCTCACCCACACCTGCTGGTGGTCCACGGCAGGGTCGTCCTTGCCACGGATTTGGTGCTGATCCTAAGCTGGGACCTCTTAGCCGCGCCCTACCAGCCGCTCCCCTTAGGAGAGTGGGCTCTGGAGCTGCTTGGGTCTGAGAACCAGGAAGGGAAATAATCTCGGGCGCCTGGCTGTGATGGAGGAGTGTCTCGCCCACTTTCATTTTGCCCGTGATGTGCGGGCTGGGGTTGAGGGAAGGGCGAACAGTTCCTGGAGCCTCGTGGACGTGTCTGCAGCGGCCCAGGCGTGCGGGTCTCTCTCTGTCTGCAGCGGCGCAGGCACCATGGGGTCTCTCACTGTGTGAGTCTGACAGTCGTGGCAGGTGTAGTGCTAGGTGCTGGGAGAGCAGAGGTGCGTGGCCCCTTCCTGTCGTGAGCAGGCCCCCACGTGTGCCCCTCACAAGCCTCCAGAGGGCCCTGCTGGGCATGCTTGCTGGAGAGTGGAAGGCAGCAGTTCTGCAGAAGCATGCCTGCTGACCGAAGAGGCCGTGCCGATGCACACGCCCGTCCTGGGGCAGGCGGCAGTGGCGAGCAGCCCCCCCACACTCAGAGCATCAGGAGGGGTCGAGAGAGGGACTCGGGCGGATCGTGGACACGCAGGCTTGCAGGCCTGGGGGCTTTCCCCTGCTCCTCATGAGTGCTCTCTGTCTCCTTGCCTCCTGCAAATGCAGCCGATGCGCTTCCCGGGGTGCTGCGGTGGCAGCAGCGACTGTGGTCCTTGCTAACGCGATTCATCGAGACCAGGACTTCTGGGACGGCGCCGCAGCCCCAGCTGCTGAGCACCGAGGAGACGGCGGAGGCGCGCAAGCTGTGGGAATACAAGAACACAGTCATCGCGCAGGTCAGGATCCAGGGACTGCAGCAGCGAGCGGCTGCGTGACGCTGGGCTCCCGAGGCCCACCGTGGGTCCCTGCTTGGTGGGCGTGGCCTGCCGCTCCAGCTGTTTTACCAAGGGGGAATAGGGCATCATCCTGCTGAAGGAGCAGCTCTTGGAAGCCTCCTCCTGTCTCTGGTCCCTGGGGGCACAGGTGCCGCCCATTTCCTGTGTTGTCGAAGCCGACATCAGAGCCGACATCAGACCCAGCGGGATCCTGCTGCTGGAACTCGCAGAACTGCAGTTGGGAGAGGCAGGCAGAGCCCCTCTTGTTTTGTAGCGGGGGTCGCAGGTGCGACCCAGTGAGGTCAGGCGTCTCTCTGGAGGACCCCTGGCCGGCCAGTGAGGAGTGTGAGCAGAGAGTGGATCCACGCCGCGGCTCTGCACGCGGGGCTGCGTGCTGGCTCGCTGTGCGCGCGCCGGTTCATCGTGCTCGCGCAGGCTCACTGTGTGCTCGCTGGTTCATCGTGCTCGCGCAGCCTCACTGTGTGCGCGCTGGTTCATCGTGCTCGCGCAGCCTCACTGTGCGCGCGCTGGCTTTTTGTGCGCGCGCCAGCTCGCTGTGCCCACACTGGTTACTGTGCACGCGCTGGCTCGCTGTGCCCACACTGGTTACTGTGCACGCGCTGGCTCGCTATGCGCCCTCTGGCTTGCTGTGCACACCCAGGACGCTGATGTGCCCGGGCTTTGCGCTCTCGGTCCCGAGGGGCCTGAGCTGATGCCACTGCTTCAGCTCTATTGTTGCGCTGCACATGGAGGATGCTGCTGGCCTGCGCTCGGGGAGCTGCCCGTGTTCTCTCTGGTGCGTGGACTGCCCTGCTGGGTAGTAGATGTTTGTTTCCACGCTCGTGGTTCCTGACATTGACGGAAATGTTTTCTGTATTCTCGCATGGTCAGAACAGATGCAAATGATCGAGCTCTGTCCTCTGCCGTGCTCCTGGGTGATCCCGCATGGCCAGTGTGAGGGGACCCACGGCCAGCACTGCAGCCCCATCCCTGTCTATTCCCGCGTTCACTGTTGTTTACATCACCTTTTAACTTTCACGTGTATGTAGTGCTGCACTTGGTTCATCCTCCCCACGACCTTTCCCCTTCCTCTCTCAGTGGCCCTGCCCCTCCTCCAAGCAGCCCCCCCTTGCCTGCACATACACATTCATACACACGCTGACACACACACACTAACATACACGTGTTCACACAAAGGCATGTGCACACACTCATGCATACACATGACACATCCATACACACATTGACACACATGTTTACACATGCACACACTCAGGTACACGCACACACACAGAGTCTAGATTCCACGCGGGAGTGAAAGCATGTAACATGTTTCCTTTTGAACCTGTGCCATTTCACCTAGTGACTTCCGGTTCCAACCTTTCCTGCAAATGACATAATCCCTTCTCTTTGCAGCTGAGTAAAGCTCACGCCGCACCACATTCTCTTTCTTTTGGGGGAGTAGTGCACACTCGGAGGCCAGGATCAGCTTGACAGGGCGCATGCAAGAGCCTTCACCCACCTCCACCTGGCCAGCCCGTGCTCTGTGCCGTGGCGGGGATCGAACCGGGCTCTGAGCTGAGCTGCACGCTGCTGCTCCTCTCCTTTCCTTCCTTTTTCTTTTATTTTGTGAAGAACCTCGCCTTTCCTTTCCCTCTGATGTTTCGATGTTGGCTCATCAGCGGCTCCCTCCTCCTATTCAAACATCCATCCCCCACTGTCTCAGAAATCCTGGCTGTGGGAACCAGCAGTCTCAGTGGAAGAGCGATGCCTTTCGTGCTGAGACCAGCACCGACCTGGAATTTAAGTTGTTTGTGATTCTCGGGGTGAAAAGTGTTCAGAAATATCCTTTACCCTCTTTACTTAGCTTCACTTTTTTTCTTTTTTTGATCATTGACTTTAGAAAGTTAACCGGAACTGTGAAGGAAGTGAATAAACCAAACCTCTCCCACAGGTGACTTCCCACTTCACAGAGGACTTCGCGCTGAATTCCGCCATCTCTCAGCTCATGGGACTCAGCAGCGCCCTCCTGGTGAGTGTCCGCGGCCGCAGCTGGCACAGAGCCACGCAGGCTCCGCCGTCCTGTAGGGCTGCAGCCTGCTCTCGTTTCCAGATGTTAAAGATGATCTAAGAAAGCCCCGTTCTTGTTCTTTCTTCTTGTCTTTTTGTTCATCCTGTTTGCTTGCTTGTGACAGAAGCTCACACATTCTCTAGATTGCAAGGCAAGCCTGGACATGGCAATGCTGAATCCCAAAATGAAATGGGTTGGGGAGACGGCTCCGTAGAAAAGTGCTCGTGATGCATGAGGACCTGAGTTCAGTCCCCAGCACCCACAGAGAGCCATAACCCCAGTGAAGATGTGGGGGACCCCAGCACCCACAGAGAGCCATAACCCCAGTGAAGATGTGGGGGACCCCAGCACCCACAGAGAGCCATAACCCCAGTGAAGATGTGGGGGACCCCTTCTGTCTCGGAAAATAAGGTGTAGTACAATGGAGGAAGACACCTGACGTCAGCCTCACCTTCACTTAGGGACATACCCAAAACGAATTAACTATTTTGTTTGAAGGAACGGAGATAAAACTTATGGAAGAGTGCATTCCTAGCACGCACAAGCCCCGGGTTAATTACTTTTGAAAGTGTTCTTCCTACTTCAGAGAAAGTGATACAGAAGAGATCCTGCTTTGCAGAACATGACATAGAGATAGGCAGCAAACTTGTGGGAAAAAACGTCTGCCTCTTTGATTAGCACTAAATGCAGACAAGAAGGGAGTCAGGGGGCTGGAGAGGTGGCTCAGGGGTTAAGCCTCCACCTAGCAGGCGGAAGGTCCCGAGTTCGGATCCCAGATCCCACGTATAGACGCCAGGTGGAAGCGGGGGCGGCCTGCGCTTCTGGTCCTGGTAGGGCGGAGCCTGTGAATCCCGGGGCAGAAGGCGGTGGAGGCGTCCATGGTGGTTCGCGAATTCGTCCGTGGTTCTACACACACACAGACACACACACACACAGACACACACGCGCGCACATACACACAGTTGAATAAATAATAATAATAATAATTAAAAAAATTAAAAAAAAAAAAAAAGAAGAAGGGAGTCAGGCCTGGTGGCACGCACCTGTGTCCCTGGCCTAAGTGTGAGGCCTGTCAGGACTGCTACACAGTGAGTTCAAAGCCAAAAACCAAATAATAAAAACAAGACATGATTTTTCTTACGCTTGCAAACTTGCGGGCTCTCACGTGCCTGTCCTCATGCTCATGTGGTGATGGGCGAGGGGCCAGCAGCCCTCAAGAAACACTCGTTCCGAAGTGGCACTGTGAGTCTGTGTCCTTTGACCCGGGCGTCCACTGTTAACCTGGTGTCTTCCAAGAACACTTACCATGGAAACAGCTCTTGACATAGCGTAAGACACTTGGTTCCGGTGCCCGTGACTCAGCCCAGTCACGAAAGCCT
This sequence comes from Typhlomys cinereus, assembly GCA_023101885.1. NCBI lineage: Eukaryota > Metazoa > Chordata > Mammalia > Rodentia > Platacanthomyidae > Typhlomys > Typhlomys cinereus. Next base: position 1,202,801 of record JALPQD010000097.1, read on the forward strand.
TCTCCGTGTTAGTACACGCAGTCATGTTTTGCATTTTTTAGAGACTAGGATAAAAAAATAGGACACCCCCCACCATGATACAGTTGAGAGTTTTGTATTTCTAAAATTACCTATATTGAGCATTTTTTTAACCAGGAAAAATGCAGAGAGCATTAAAAATTAAATTTATAGTTACATTTATAACGTCTTTGAGCTGTTTCTGCCCACAGCCTTTCTAGTGGTGTTCTCCCTACCCATATCCATGAGGGTGTATTCAAATCTGTTTGGCAGTTTTTTGAAGCCCATCCTTTTTTTTCTCAAGAAGACTGTATATAATATTTTTGGCATCTCTGGACAGAAGATTACATCATGTCGACTCCTGTTTTTAAGTTAGACAGTGATATCACAAAATTCAACCGAAATTGTTCATATCTCTGAGCGTGGTGGGCCTGTGTAGATGCCAGAACCTGGCCAAGCTGCTTTGTTTTCCTGGGTGATAGAGATGAACCCTGGGGCGCTGTGCCCCACGCCACCCGAGCTGTAGCTGGCTGTTGTGAGGTCCGGGGTCCTCGAGGCAGCATTCCCCCGACAAGACAGTGGTCTCCCTCCTTGCTCAGTCTTCACCTGTGCTGCCAGCTCCCACCCTGCCCTGTGGCACCCTCGACTCCTGGGCTGGCTTCTGTCCATGTCGGCCAAGCTCCTCGGGCGCAGAGTCTCCTGCCCTCGGTCCTAGAAAGCCCACGTAGACTAGAGCTAAGAGGCTGGGGAGCTGGTGCCCCTCCTCAGGAGAGACTGTGACGGTTACTACCAAAGCAGCTGAGGAGACGACATCTCTGAGATCCCTGAGGGGCGTGGAGGACCCTTCCCTGGGTTCCATGGCGGGAAGACCTGGAGAGACAGGACTCTGATCTCTGCATTTGCCCCGCGGACCCAGCACACAGGATCCTAGCAGAACACGTCCAAGTGTCCCTCCCTGTCTAGCTTCCAGCATCTCTCATCCGCTAGGAGTCTTGCCCTGAAGGGCAGCTGTGAGCCCACGTCCAGCAGGGGACAAGGGAGACGCTGGGCGCAGAGCGCGTGTGGCGGCTCCTGCGTGCTGTGCCTGCAGACACGGCTTCCTCGGCCTGCCGCCCTGCTTGCTCACGGCCTGCCCTGCCCTGCCCTGCCCGGCCCTGCCCTGCCCTGCCCTGCCCTGCCCGGCCCTGCCCTGCCCGGCCCTGCCCTGCCCTGCCCTGCCCTGCCCTGCCCGGCCCTGCCCTGCTGCTTTTGCACATCTCAACCTTAATGTGTGTTCTCCTCCTCAGCAAGCCTCGCACGGGGTCGTTCTCCACAGCCCGGAGTTTGAAGATGCCCTGGGCGCCCTGCTGGTGATGGCCACGCCCATGGCCCCTCACATCACCTCGGAGCTCTGGGCAGGTACGTGGAATGTCCTCGTCCGAACGGTTACAGTTACCTGAGGCTGGGAGTCCTCGGGCTTGGGTTCCAGCACGGGCAGCGACCCGCGGGGACCTGTTTGTCTTACATTCTTCTGCGCTGCTCTGTGCCCTGAAGTAAAATGTGTCTGGGCTCATAAATCTGTTACCGTTGCCACAGAACGGTCCTCCTCCACTCAGGTCCCGGGAGCTGAGAACTTGTGTGTGGCCCTACAGCTGTTACCCCCTGGGGTGGGGGTGGGCTTCAGATGCACTTAGACCCTCAGACTTGGGATGGGGACAGCTAAGTATGAAGGCTCATGTGTGGGCATCTTTGCTAGAATGATGCATCTGACAGACACCGGGTTTACCAGTCTGGTGACTGCAGCGGGCAGTGGCGGTACAGTGGGGGTGTTCTGAGGGGCAGTGGGGTGCTCTCGGGATGCCGTGTGTTCCCTCCTTGAGAAGCGTCGCCCTGCTGAGCCTCGCAGTCCCTAGGAGACGTGCGCAGCCTTCCCCTGGGATGCGGGAGGCCTGGGAGGAGGTGGCGGCATTCATTCCGGTTAGCTCGAGGTGGCGATTCCCCTTGTTCCCATCTTCCAGTGTCAGCACAGGATACTGACGAGTGACAAAGGGAAGATGATCTTCATCCCTGGAGGAGGAAGGGTGTGTTCAGCGCTTTCATTGCAAATCCAGGTTTCGTCTGTTGCGATCTCTAAAAACACTTGCGAATGTTCAGTCACGTGCAGGCTTTGGCTTTACTGCCCAGGGTTTCAGATGCCCTTGGTCGATCAGAGCCCAAAAATGCTAAGTGGAAAACTCCAGAAATGAGCAGTTCATGAATCTTAGCTGTGCACCATGAAGACATGGCTCAAGCCGCCCTGCTCAGCCTCCTGGGTGTGGCTGGCTCTGCCTCGCCGCCCTGGCCTCGCCGCCCCTGCCTGTCCGTGTGGTAACTGCAACACCACGTGGCCCAGCATGAGCGTCCATCGGTTAGAATGACTGAGGCCCGGCTGCGCCTGCCCAGCCTGGGACACACATCGGCACCCCAGTACCCACCAGAGGCCACATCCACGTGCCTACCTACTTGTTTCTGGTTCAATTCTCATGCCTAAGATAAATTTTACATACCATAAAACTCACGCACTTTCAGTACACATGAGACAAGTTAAATAAATACATAGGCTCGGGCACTCCTCCATCCAGTCTCAGAAGCATTCCGTGGCCCCAAGAAGTCACCACACAGCGAGTCCACCCGAGCTCACCCCCCCCATGAGGCTGATCCACTTTCCGTCTTGAGTCTCGCCTCCTTCAGACATGATGGATGGAATCATGGCGCGCAGTCCTCCTTTCTAACTGGCTGCTTTCATCTGATATGACGCTGTAGGATTCACCTGTGGATGATCTTCCGTCACTGCTCTTGGTTTTATTTAGAAGTCTTGTACTGATTCATCTGTGTTCTCCACACACAGTATTTCTTGGTCGTTCGTCACTCTACCAGTTCTCTTGTTAAATGTGTAGACAGTTGCCGTTAAACAATGACTTTTAAAGAGCCCAAAGTGGCTGTTCACTTGTAAACTTATATGCCTAACAGTGACTGCTTCACTCGAAGACAGTCAGGGCCGAGCATGGTGGCAGACAGATGCCTGTAGTGTGAGCTCAGGAAACAGAGGCAAGAGATCTCATGTTCAAGGCTGGCCTGGACTGCAGGGCAGAGACCCTGTTCCAGAGAGAGAGAGGGACAGAGCGCCCTTTCTTTGTAGCTTTCTTTATAAAGTTCAGTTGTTAGGATGTTTTAGAGCATTTGCTTACCATATAAAAAGCTGGCTTCCATTGCAGCACCACAAATTTTTTAAAAAGCTGTGAAATCTTATAGCCATAGTATTTCAATGTGTTCACTAATTACACAAAACTGAAAATATACACATTAGCGGTAAGGTAGGTGTCACAGTTAGATACGGATGTGAACTTGATGGTCAAGGGTTCAAGCTCTGAGCACATTTGTAGAAATTGGTAGTTGAGTTAAGCCCAGAGCAAACCTGCAGGAGATTGTCTAGTGGACGGGGAATTGTTTGAGAAAGGAGACGTCCTTCCGCATCCTTGGCCAGACACGCTGATCCGGAAGTGAGGATCGTCCCTCAGCTGTTGCGTGGACATGGTGTGGCCCCTTCTCTCGACCTCTTGGTGTTGGTGCAGCTCTCCTGCCAGGCCGAGTAAACCTCTCGTTCCCTTGAGCTGTTTGATGTTGGTTTTATCAGCAGCTTGCACAGTAACTGCAACAGCGAGCATGTGCAGACGTGTTGCACGTGCGTGTGTGTCCGTGTGTGTGATTATTGCAAGGGAGAAAAGCGTCTGTTGATACTTAGGTTGTTTTTTAGTTTGTTTGTGGTTGGTTTTTGGTGGCGGAGATTGAGCCCAGGACTCGGTGCATTCTAGGCGCGTGCTACTCCCCAGCCTTAATGTACACCTGCTTTCAGGTGGTTCTCTTACCATGCGGGCTCCAGGAATCAAACTCAGATCACCAGGTTTGTGCACAAACACTTTTGCCTGCTGAGCCGTCTCGCCAGCCCCTCTGACCATATTTTCATGCCACATGGATATCATGTCATATTTCAAAGTCATGTTAATGGGACAGTTTCTCTGGGAGAGGTCAGTGTAAAGTGACTTTGCTTCCTGTTCATCTTCTTGGAGTCGCCAGGCTGGTGTGGACACAGGCTTGGAGATGAGAGGCAGGGCCAGCCCTGCCGTGCGCGGAAGCGGGACCTCAGAACTCACCAGCACGGTGGGAGGAGAGGTCTGCTTTGCGTTTCTGCAGGAGGTCAGCTCTCCTGGGGTGTGGGGTCGGGGGGGCTGAGGGCCACTTGGAGCTCTGCCTGGTGTCTACAGGCCACACTTACATGTCACGTTGGCTGTACTGGAAGGAGACTATCACATTTGTCGTGGGGGGGAGGGGGGACTTACCTTAACAAAAGAAGAAAAATACCCCAAGAAGGCAAAAACCTATGTGTGCAGGTCCTGAGCTCTGGGGTTGTGAGCTCTGTCCTTGTGGCTTAGCAGGGGGGTCTGCTCCATCCACTGAAGGACCCCCAGGCTTGCGGCTATAAATAGCTACTCTCCTGCTTCTCTAGGAAGACTGGGCGGCCTTGTTTCTTTGGGTTTGGTTTTTTTAAGTGGAATTTGTACCGACTTCTACCCAGCGTTTGCGTCCAAGGTCCTTCCCTCTCCCAGACATCCCGTACAACTAACACACGGGGTGTTTGGAAATCTTCCCGCTGCAGCTGGGCCACAGCTCAGTCAATAAAGAAGTGATTATCTGTTCTCTGTGACCCCGTCTCACATGGAGACAATTTCAGTACAGTTCCTTCCGAGGAAGAGGCAGGAGTCCTGCCGTGTGCCAAAAGGCATTCCGTCCATTAGGCCATGAAAGTACGAGGGCTCAGGCTGGGAGCCAGCTGGCCACCAGGCGGCGGCTGCATCTTGTGCACACTCGACTGTCACGTCTCATCCTGCTCCCAAGCCCCTCAGCTGCCGCAAAGATCAAAGGGTTCAGATAGGAAAGATTGCAAAGCTACAGCTGGTACTGGCACAGGAATCAAGACGGAGGCCAACAGAATAGAGTTCAGTGCTGCTCAGAGTCGTCCATGACTGAACTCCTGTGTGCCCAGGGCTGCTGGTGAACCCCTGTGTGTGCCCAGGGCTGCCCATGAACCCCAGTCTATGTGCCCAGGTAATTGGTAAACCCATGTTTGTGTGCTCAGGGCTGCTCAAGAGCCCCCGTGTATGCTGTGTGTTGCTGGTGATCCTCCGGGTGTGTTCAGGAGCCTGACCTTTGAGCTTTGGTGTTGCAGGTCTGGCCCTGGTGCCGAGCAAGCTCTGCGGACACTATGCCTGGGACACCAGCGTGCTGCTCCAGGCGTGGCCCACAGTGGACCTGCAGTTCCTTCAGCAGCCGGATGTGGTGCAGATGGCTGTTCTCGTAAGTACCGCCCATGGCTGACAAGTCTGGAGGGGTCTGTGACCAGTTCCTGTCCTGCCAGTAGATGCCACCCTGGCCCCTGGGCAGCCCTCCCTTCTCACCGGGCACACAGCACAGAGCCCTCCCTTCTCACTGGACACACAGCACAGAGCCCTCCCTTCTCACTGGACACACAGCACAGAGCCCTCCCTTCTCACCGGACACACAGCACGGAGCCCTCCCTTCTCACCGGACACACAGCACGGAGCCCTCCCTTCTCACCGGACACACAGCACGGAGCCCTCCCTTCTCACCAGACACACACCACAGAGCCCTCTCTTCTCACTGGGCACACAGCACAGAGTCCTCCCTTCTCACCAGACACACACCACAGAGCCCTCCCTTCTCACTGGACACACAGCACAGAGCCCTCCCTTCTCACCGGACACACAGCACAGAGCCCTCCCTTCTCACCGGACACACAGCACGGAGCCCTCCCTTCTCACCAGACACACACCACAGAGCCCTCTCTTCTCACTGGGCACACAGCACAGAGTCCTCCCTTCTCACCAGACACACAGCACAGAGCCCTCCCTTCTCACCGGGCACACAGCACAGAGCCCTCCCTTCTCACCAGACACACAGCACGGAGCCCTCCCTTCTCACCAGACACACAGCACAGAGTCCTCCCTTCTCACTGGGTGCAGCACAGAGGCAGCCTTCCCTCCCTGTGTTTCAGCATAACCCCTATGAGCCTGACACTTGGGGCTGATGGAAGGAACACAACCTGCCCTGCCCTGGGCTACAACTTATCTAGCTCCAGGGGGCACCTGATCAGTTTGGGGACCGGTTGGGGTCAGTACTGAAGGTCTTACTGTGCCACATGTACTTCAGTATATCTACATAAAGTCCTCGTCCCCCTTCCTTTATTTTGCTTTTATTTATTTTTGGCTAACTGGGTCATTCTCAATACATAAGAAAACTTTTCAAGGGGCTCACAATTATCTATCTATCATCTATCTACCCATCCATCCACCCACCATCCATCCATCCATCCATCACCTATCCATCCACCCATCCATCCATCCATCCACCCATCCATCTATCCATCCATCCCCACCATCCACCCACCCATCCACCCACCCATCCCCAGCCACCCCACCCATCCACCCACCCATCCATCCAACCCATCCATCCATCCATCCCCATCCATCCATCCATCCATCCACCCATCCATCCATCCACCCTCCACCCATCCACCCATCCATCCTTCATCCACCCATCCATCCATCCTCCCATCCATCCACCCATCCATCCATCCTCCCATCCATCCACCCATCCATCCATCATCCACCTCCATACCTCCACCCATCCACACCTCCCTCGCATCCATCCATCCATCCATCCATCCACACCACCCATCCATCCATCCATCCACCTACCCATTCACCCACCCTCCATCCATCCACCCTCCATCCATCCACCCTCCATCATGCCATCCATCCATCCATCCACCATCCACCATCCACCCTCCATACCATCCAATCCATCCATCACCCTCCACCATCCATCCCACACCCATCCATCCATCCACCCTCCATCATCCACCCACCCCCTCCACCCCACCCATCCATCCACCATCCACCCACCATCCATCCATCCTCCCATCCATCCATCCTCCCATCCATCCACCCATCCACCCCCACCCACCCATCCATTCACCCACCCTCCATCCATCCATCCATCCATCCACCCTCCATCCATCCATCCATCCATCCATCCACCCATCCATCCATCCACGCTCAGCTAGGGCCACACCCTGCTAGGCAGATGTTCCCTTGTGAGCTCCGTCCAGCACTGCGCTTGCTTCTTATTCTAACGGGGCTTCCTGAGCTCGGGGTCCCTGCCTCCCGAGGCTGTGACTACCCGAACCCCACAGGTCCAGCAGGAGCAGACTTTACTTCAGCTTTTTATGTGGAAGCCCACCCCCTGTGGGTTGTCGCGTGCCATGTGTAACCCGCCCATGGGGGCTCTCGTCCTGATGCGGCCCCACGGAGACCGCAGGGAGGGCGACCGCAGAGGGTCCCCGTGCCCCCTGCAGCCGCAGACCCTTCCCACCCGCCCTGCTCGTGAGAAGGGCTCCGAGGGGGCCCGTAGGTCACTCCTCTGCTATCCGCACGTCCGACCGTCGGTCCAGCTCCGGCGCGGCTCGCGCTGTCATCCCAGCCCCGGGGAGGGACACCGAGGCAGGAGGACCACCCTGAAACCAGCGGGGCTATAGCATGAGACCCTGTGTCAGAGACACAAAATCAAACACAGGCGGGGTCCCTACGGGGAGCTGAAAGCCAGAGACAGAGTAGAGGGAAGAAGGTGAACGGGACTAGCGCGAGCCACGCCGCGTGGGGAGCTGGGGCGGGCCTGTCCCCACGCCCCGCCCCTGCACACCGCGGAGCACCCGTGGGAGGAGCCGCAGCCGGAAGTGGGAGGAGTCATGGCCTGTGGGAGGGGTCATGACGAAGTGGGAGGCCAGCTTTTGGGAAAGTTGGGCAGGAGTCCCTGTCCCGTGCCCCCACCCCGCACTCCACCAACCCCCCACCCCGCCCCGGCCCTCGCTGCGTCTTCTGCTCCCCTCACTGGGTCGCCGCTGTCCTTCCAGATCAACAACAAGGCCTGTGGCAAGATCCCGGTGCCGCAGCAGGTTGCCCGGGACCAGGACAAGGTGCAGGAGCTCGTTCTGCAGAGCGAGCTGGGGGCCAGGCTGCTGCGGGGAAGAAGCGTCCAGAAGGCCTTCCTCTCCCCCCGGACGGCGCTCATCAACTTCCTGGTGCAGGAGTGACCGCGGGGCGCCTTCCAGGAGCCCCAGGAGGAAGGAGGAGCCAAGCGGGGGCGCCGGCCTGCCCGGCAGGGGCGAGTGGACAGGCAAAGGACTGAAGGGCAGGCGGTCGCACGGCCGCCCTCCCCCGGCCACTGGGGGCTGCAGGCGAAGCCAACAGGGCGGGGCTGGAGCCAACAAGGACTCAGGTTAGCGGCGCCCGGATGTCTGATCTCGGCCATTCCCCTGCCTCCGGCTCCTCGCAGGACTCAGCAAACCCAAGGAACTGCCCGGAGCTTGGGACTTGGGTCATTGGAAGCTGCAAACCAAGCCTGCGGTGGTGCTGGCTCAGGATACCTGAGGCCATTCGGGTGGTGGTCAGCGTCTGTGCGTGGAAGTGGACACGGTCCGAGGCCTCCACAGGCTGCTCTTCACGCGTGCACCGCCCCCCCAACTCTCCCAGCGGTCCTGACGCCAACACCCGCACTGGGTTCCCTTCTGAACATACGTGGGGGAGGTTGGGGCGACTGACACAGACACTGTCTCAGCACATCTGTCGGACCCACTAACAGTGAGAGGAACCCTGCTTTGGACTGCCAGGCCCCCCCAACCCACCACTCCGGATGGTGACAAATTCACCAAAGTGGGATCCTTAGGCCGGCTCCTGCTTGCATCCTCTGGCTGAGGTGTGTCACTGGGGAGGGGCCAGGAGTGGAGTCAAGTCTCCCGTGTGTGGGGTCAGCGGGGGCTGGAGAGGTGGCTCAGGGGTTAAGCTTCCGCCTTGAAGGCGGAAGGTCCTGAGTTCGGATCCCAGATCCCACGTATAGACGCCGGGTGGAAGCGGGGGCGGCCTGCGTTTCTGGTCCTGGTAGGGCGGAGCCTGTGAATCCCCGGGCAGAGTAAATGAGGAGGTGGAGGTGTCCATGGTGGTTCCTGAATTCGCCTGTGGTTCTACACATACACAGACACACACACACATACATACATACACACATACATACATACACACAAGCACACACACACACACAATTGAATAAATAATAAAAATAATAATTTAAAAAAATATGTGAGGTCAGCGGACAGGAGCTCTTCCAGACCTGACCTGAGCCCCAGCAAATACTCCCAGGAGAGGAGGAGAACAACCCAATCACCTCGCAGTCAGATGTCGCCCCAGGAGCTTGTACCTGGCAGATGCCTCTCTGTGCAATAAATGCTCTTCAGCGATCTTGGAGCAGTGCCACATTCTAGTAGGCGTCAGTCGGGAGCAGGCCCGGGGCTCCCAGCGTGGAGGCCGCGGCCGGGCCACCCCATAGACCTGTACGCACCTGACAAGGCTGCGCGGACATTACCCAATCA